>JAJTUV010000740.1:0-212500 GCA_021653895.1 Mastomys natalensis
AACACAAAAATCCCTTAAAGAATTGCAAGAAAACACAACCAAACAGGCAAAGGAATTAAACAAAACTATCCAGGATTTAAAAATGGAAAGAGAAACAATAAAGAAATTTCAAAGGGAGAGTACCCTGGAAATAGAAAACCTAGGAAAGAGATCAAGAGGCATAGACGCAAGCATCACCAACAGAATACAAGAGATAGAAGAGAGAATTTCATGTACAGAAGATACCATGGAAAACATTGACACAACTGTCAAAGAAAATGCAAAATGCAAAAAGTTCCTAACCCAAAACATCCAGAAAATCCAGGACACAATGAGAAAACCAAACCTAAGGATAAGAAGTATAGATGAGAGTGAAGATTCCCAACTTAAAGGGCCAGTAAATATCTTCAACAAAATTATAGAGGAAAACTTCCCTAACCTAAAGAATGAGATGCCCATAAACATACAAGAAGCCTACAGAACGCCAAATAGACTAGACCAGAAAAGAAATACTTCCTGTCACGTAATAATCAAAACATCAACTGCACAAAACAAAGAAAATTTTCTAAATCAGTAAGGGAAAAATGTCAAGTAACATATAAAGGCAGACCTATAAGAATTACACCAGACTTCTCAACTGAGACTATAAAAGCCAGAAGATCCAGGACTGATATTATACAGACCCTAAGAGAACACAAATGCCAGCCCAGACTACTATACCTAGCAAAACTCTCAATCACTATAGATGGAGAAACCAAGATATTCCATGACAAAACCAAATTTACACAATATCTTCCCAAAAACCCAGCACTTCAAAGGATAATTGATGGAAAACACCAACACAAGGAAGGAAACTACAATATAGAAAAAGCAAGGAAGTAATCTTCTAACAACCCCAAAAGAAGATAGCTACACAAGCATAATTCCACCTCTAATAACAAAAATAACAGGAAGCCACAATCATTTTTCTTAATATTTCTTAACATCAATGGACTCAATTCTCATATAAAAAGATGTAGAGTATCAGACTGGATACACAAACAGGACCCAGAATTTTGCTGCATACAGGGAACACACCTCAGTTTCAAAGACAGACACTATCTCAGAGTAAAAGGATGGAAAACATATTTCCAAGCAAATGGTCCCAAGAAACAAGCTGGAGTAGCCATTCTAATATGAAATAAAATCGATTTTCAACCAAAAGTAATCAAAAAAGATAAGGAAGGACACTTCATACTCATCAAAGGAAAAATCTACCAAGATGAACTCTCAATTCTGAACATCTATGCTCCAAGTACAAGGGTACCCACATACATATAAGAAACTTTACTAAAGCTCAAAACACACATTGTACCTCACATAATAATAGTAGGGGATTTCAACACCCCACTCCAGCAATAGACAGATCATGGAAACAGAAACTAAACAGAAACACATTGAAATTAACAGAAGTTATGAACTAAATGGATTTAAGAGATACCTGAACATTTCAGATAGAACATTTCACCCTAAAACAAAAGAATATACCTTTTTCTCAGCACCTCATGATACCTTCTCCGAAATAGACCATATAATTGGTCACAAAACAGGCTTCAACAGATACAAAAAGATCGAAATAATCCCTTGCATCCTTTCAGATCACCATGAACTAAGGCTGGTCTTTAATAATGACAAAACCAATGGAAAACCCACATGCACATGGAAACTGAACAACGCTCTACTCAATGATGACTTGGTCAAGGAAGAAATAAAGAAAGAAATTAAAGACTTTTTTTTTTTTTTTTTTTGGTTTTTCGAGACAGGGTTTCTCTGTGTAGCCTGGCTGTCCTGGAACTCATTCTGTAGACCAGGCTAGCCTCGAACTCAGAAATCTGCCTGCCTCTGCCTCCCAAGTTCTGGGATTAAAGGCGTGCACCACCACTGCCCGGCAAAATTAAAGACTTTTTAGAATTTAATGAAAATGAGGACACATCATACCAAAACTTGTGGGACTCCATGAAAGCAGTGCTAAGAGGAAAACTCATAGCTCTAAGTGCCTACAAAAAGAAATTGGAGAGAACATACATTAACAACTTGCCAATACACCTGAAAGCTCTAGAACGAAAAGAAGCAAATACACTCAAGAGGAGTAGATGGTAGGAAATAATCAAACTCAGGGCTGAAATCAACCAAGTAGAAACAGAAAGAACTATACAAAATATCAACAAAACCAGGAGCTGGTTCTCTGAGAAAATCAACAAGATAGATAAACCCTTAGCCAGATTAACCAGAGGGCACAGAGACAGTATCCAAAATAATAAAATCAGAACTGAAAAGGGAGACATAACAACAGAAAATGAGGAAATTTGAAAAATCATCAGATCCTAATACAAAGGCTTATACTCAACAAAACTGGGAAATCTGGATGAAATGGACAATTTTCTATTCAGATACCAGGTACCAAAGTTAAATCAGGAGCAAATAAACCATCTAAACAGTCCCATAACCCCTAAAGAAATAGCAGTAGTCATTAAAAGTCTCCCACAAAAAAACAAAAAAAACAAAAAAACAAACCAGGACCAGATGGTTTTAGTGCAGAATTCTATCAGACCTTCGAGGAAGACCTAATACCAATTCTCTTCAAACTATTCCACAAAATAGAAACAGAAGGAACACTACCAAATTCATTCTATGAAGCTACAATCACACTCATACCTAAACCTCACAAATACCCAACAAAGAAGAGAACTTCATACCAATCTCCCTTATGAATATCGATGCAAAAATACTCAATAAAATTCTAGCAAACCGAATCCAAGAACACATCAACACATTCATCCATCATGATCAAGTAGGCTTTATCCCAGTAATGCAGGGATGGTTCAATATTCAGAAATCCATCAATGTAATCCACTATATAAACAAACTCAAAGGAAAAAAAAAACCACATGATCATCTCACTAGATGCTGAGAAAGCATTTGACAAAATTCAACATCCCTTCATGGTAAAAGTCTTGGAAAGAGCAGGAATTCAAGGCCCATACCTAAACATAGTAAAAGCAATATACAGCAAGCCAGTAGCCGATATCAAACTAAATGGAGAGAAACTTGAATCAATCCCACTAAGATCAGGGACTAGACAAGGCTGCCCATTCTCTCCCTACCTATTCAATATAGTACTGGAAGTCCTAGCCAGAGCAATTAGGCAACAAAAAAGGGATAAAAATAGGAAAGAAATAAGTCAAAATATCATTATTTGCAGATGATATGATAGTATACTTAAGTGACCCCAAAACTTCCACCAGAGAACTCCTAAACCTGATTAAAAAAAATAAACTTCAGCAAAGTGGCTAGTTATAAAATCAACTCAAACAAATCAGTAGCCTTCCTCTATGTGAAAGATAAACAGGCTGAAAAAGAAATTAGGGAAATGACACCCTTCACAATAGTCACAAATAATATAAAATACTTCGGTGTGAATCTAACCAAGCAAGTGAAAGATCTGTATGACAAGAACTTCAAGTCTCTGAAGAAAGAAATCAAAGAAGATCTCAGAAGATGAAAAGATCTCCCTTGCTCATGGATTGGCAGGATTAATATAGTGAAAATGGCCATCTTGCCAAAAGCAATCTACAGATTCAATGCAATCCCCATTAAAATACCAACTCAATTCTTCATAGAGATAGAAAGAGCAATATGAAAATTCATTTGGAATAACAAAAATCCCAAGATAGTGAGAACTATTCTCAACAATAAAAGAACTTCTAGGGGAATCACCATCCCTGACACAAAGCTGTACTACAGAGCAATAGTGATAAAAACTGCATGGTATTGGTTCAGAGACAGGCAGGAAGATCAATGGAATAGAATTGAAGACCCTGAAATGAACCCACACACCTATGGTCACTTGATCTTTGACGAAGGAGCTAAAACTGTCCAGTGGAAAAAGAACAGCATTTTCAACAAATGGTGCTGGTTCAACTGGAGGACAACATGCAGAAGAATGCAAATCGATCCATTCTTATCTCCTTGTACAAAGCTCAAGTCCAAGTGGATAAAGGATCTCTACATAAAACCAGATACACTGAAACTAATAGAAGAGAAAGTGGGGAAGAACCTCAAATACTTGGGCACAAGGGGAAAGTTCCTGAACAGAACACCAATGGCTTATGCTCTAAGATCAAGAATTGACAAATAGAACTTCATAAAATTGCAAAGTTTCTGTAAGGCAAAGGACACTGTCAATAGGACAAAACGGCAACCAACAGATTGGGAAAAGATCTTTACCAATCCACATCTGATAGAGGGCTAATATCCAATATATACAAAGAACTCAAGAAATTAGACTCCAGACAACCAATAACCCTATCAAAAAATGGAGTACAGAGCTAAACAAAGAATTCACAACTGAGGAAACTTAAATGGCCGAGAAGCACCTAAAGAAATGTTCAGCATCCTTAGTTGTCGCTACCCTCGTCTGACCAGCAGAATAAGGCAACGACAACCGTGTTCTTCTTCCAGCAGTTTATTCAGGCTTCCTTGTTACAGCAAGCTTGCTCCTTCCTCCTTTTCCTCCCTCTCCATCTCCCGCTTATTCCCCACATCCCCTTATATACATTGCCTTAATCCCATCAGCAGCTGCCACTCTGTCACTGTTAATTGGCTGCTCCATATGATGTGAGGTGGGCTGATCGGGTAGCCACACCTGGAAGCGCAAACCTTTTCTCTTTAATGAGCCACAGCCGCGGTGCCCACTCATGCCTGCTGGCTATATGCCAAACACCATCTTCCAATGGCGGGGAGAACTGCTTCCTACGCTTACTCATCAGGGAAATGCAAATCAAAACAACCCTGAGATTCCACCTCACACCAGTCAGAATGGCTAAGATCAAAAACTCAGGTGATAGTAGATGCTGGCGAGGATGTGGAGAAAGAGGAACACTCCTCCATTGTTGGTGGGATTGCAAGATGGTGCAACCATTCTGGAAAACAGTCTGTTGGTTCCTCAGAAAATTGGACATATCACTAACTGAGGACCCAGCTATACCACTCCTGGGCATATCCCAGAAGATGCTCTAACATATCACAAGGATATATGCTCCACTATGTTCATAGCAGCTTTATTTATAATAGCCAGAAGCTAGAAAGAACCCAGATGTCCTTCAACAGAGGAACGGATACAAAAAATGTGGTACATTTACACAATGGAGTATTACTCAGCTATTAAAAACAATGAATTCGAGAAATTCTTAGGTAAACGGATGGAACTAGAAAATATCATCCTGAGTGAGGTAACACAATCACAAAAGAACACACATGGTATTCACTCACTGATTATTGGATATTAGCTCAGAAGCTTGAAATATCCAAGATTCAACTCACAGACCACATGAAGCTCATGAAGAAGGAAGACCAATGTGGGGGTGCTTTGGTCCTTCTTAGAAGGAGTAACAAAATACTCAAGGGAGCAAATATGGAGAAAAAGTATGGGACAGAAACTGAAGGAGGGGCCGTCTGCAGACCATTCCACCTGGGTATCCATCCCATGTGCAGTCGCCAAAGGTAGACACTGATGTGGATATCAGGAAGTGCATGCTGACAGGAGCCTGATATAGCTGTGTCCTTAGAGATCTGCCAGAGCTCGACATATTCAGAGGCAGATGCTCACGGCTAACCATTGAACTGATCAAGGGTTCCCAATGGAGGAATTAGAGAGAGGACTGAAGGAGCTGAAAGGGTTTGTGGCCCCATGAGGAGAGCAATAATACCAATCAACCAGAACTCTCAGGGTCTAAACCACCAGCCTGGGAACACTTAAAGAGGGACCCATGTCTCCAGCTGTATATGTAAGGGAGGATGGCCCTGTCGGGCATAGGTGGGAGAGGAGATCCTTGGTCCCATGAAGGATGGACGCTGTGTGTGGGGAATTCGAGAGTGGGGAGGTGGGAGTGGGGGTAGGTGGGGGCACATCCTCATAGAAGCAGGAGAAGAGGGTATGGGATAGGGGGTTCCTGGGCCGGGGGGGGGGAATGGGGTAAGGGGATAACATCTGAAATGTAAATAAAATATACAATAAAAATAATAATTAAAAAAAAAATCAAACTACATCTAGAGACTTTCCCAGTTCTATGAACTTCGATGGATCAGGTTTGTTTTTATTTTGGCAGGTGGTGCTGACTACAATGCTGAGTTTTATGGCTTTAATAGTACTTCCCTGATAGAATCAGTTACGCTAAGATCTGAGGCCCTGTTACATTCCCCACTAGTCTACGTGGATGAGTCAAATCATGGACTCATACTGCTGTATAGTAAGATGCAGGACAGCTCACTTTATCCTATCAGAATGAGAACTATAGGGCCATCAGTGCAGAGTACTTACTTAGCTGGCTGAACTGAGAGAACAGAGACTGGCACAAATTATCTAATCTCTCTCTCTCTCTCTCTTCTCTCTCTCTCTCTCTCTCTCTCTCTCTCTGTCTCCTCTCTCATCTTCCCAAACTATGACAATTTTTTTTCTAACTACTCCTTATCAACTAGTATAGAAACAACAGGTTCCTCCCAAAGCCATGCATAGCCCTTTATCTCATGAGAAGTAACTCTAACACCCTCTGATTTTTTTAGGACCACTTCTGCAAAGGAGTTTAACTGTGATTTTTATTCAGTGGAAACGTTAATATTTGTAGATACTGATCGAACTATCTACTTTTCTTTGTCTCCGATGACAATGGCTAGTGTGCCGATAGCTGTTGAGGTGGGTATGACTGCTCGGCCAGAAGTGGGATGAGGACAGGAACAACTCTTTCTTCCTTGCTTCCTTCCTTGTTTCCTTCCTTCTTTCCTTCATCCTTTTTTCCCTTCCTTCCTTTCTTTCTTTCTTCCTTTTTTGTAGTCCAGGGTCCATGTTAAAAATGTATCATTTCTCTATTTTCTACTATAAAAAGCATCAGAAGGAGCACATTTAATCAAGACATTAGTATCTGCCCACCAAGTAGTCTCAGGGCCTAGTAATATTGCTGTTGTCCAGAGACATTAACCTGCAAGGCAGAATAGCAGGCATTCGAATAACGGGATGTGTCTAGGTTAAAATTTTGTGTATTAGACAAATATCAGCCCCTTGTAAGTCCTCTAACATTAATTTAGTCTGCTCCCAGTTATAATGTATTTTAGGCTGATAGCCTGGTTAGTCCCTATCCCTATGTAATCTTGGGGCTGGCTGTCTAAGTGTAACCAGCAATCCTGGCTAATTTCTGGCTGGGAATGATCAACTCTATTCCCAGGGTCCCTTCCTGTGGCAGAGTCTGATTCCTCAGGTTTCCCCTGTTTTCTGAAGGCCAGAATCTTTCTAATGGGATTTTCAGATTTTTAATTTTATGGCCATTGGATTACATGTTTCTTTTGTACATTCCCTAAGAGAAAGTTTCTTTATTCGTCCATGTGTTTTCAGGAAGCCTGTTTCACAACCGCAAGTTTTGCAAAAAGAAACTCCCTTGTTCCTGGCAACTAGGGAGTCCAGACACAGGGAATGCATAGAATTGTAAACTCTACATTCTTATCTCAAAAAATAAACTTTCATGTCTTTCCTTTTTCCAGTACAATCAGACATTTAAAGTGGGCATCAGTAAGCAAAGGTGAAACAAGATGAAACATGAATTAGTGGTCTGTAGCTACATTAAGTATCACCTTCCGTGTCTTTCTTAGTTCCAATATCCAGGCTTCAGGGCTGTGGGGTTGGACCATGATCCTGTATTCATATCAAACATAAGACTCATAAGAGGAAGTAGAGCAGCATGGGTGGAAAAGACTATGGTCTCAAAAAAACCCTTAAGTTTAATAGGCCCATATTGTGGGAGACAGTCCATTTGCCAGCAACATCTGTGGCTTCCAATTTCTTGACCAGGGTGTGGTGGATCATGGTGTGAAGCCAGCTACATTCACCACCTTAGGAATGGAGGGAATTGCCATGGCAATGTCCAGGCAGGCATGGTACAAGAGGAGCTGAGAGTTCTACATTTTCATCTGAAGGCTGATAGAAGACTGGCTTCCAGGCAGCTAGGACAAAGGTCTTAAAGTCCACTGACACCATGACACAATTCTTCCAACACGACCACACCTACTCCAACAAGGTCACAGTTCCTGTCGGTCAGACCATAGACACAGGGCCATGCCTGCAACCATGCTGCACAAAAGTAGTAGGAGGAAGACATCTGTGGCACGGCCCTCTGCCATTCCACTAAGGAAAGGTGCTCACAGAGACCCGCCATCAACTGCAAGGAGCTGGCAGGCACAGGACACACAGAGCCCTCCTGCCTGCCTTCTTCATCCAACACAGAGTAATTGGAATAAGACATTCTGAGACCAGCCCTCTGCCATTGCTATGAGTCACTGTCAGAGAGAGATGCCCAGAGATCTGCTCTGCTGTATGGCTCAGGCAGGCCATAGACACACAGAGGCAAGTCTTTATTCTTGCCACACAGTGCAGGAGGCAGAAAATGTCCATAGACCCTCGCAATTCCATGCCACAGGGAGAGACTGTATATACCTAGGGGCCCCCACTGAGGCCCATCAACTTCATGGCTAGCCTGCAACAGGAGCCATGACAAGGTCCAAGTGTGGACAGAAAGAGAAGCAGGACAGTTTGAGCATTGTGAAGGGAGATGGAACTGGAGGTGCGAAGGAGAAGAGGAATAGTCTGTTGAGAGTAGCCAACCCTGCAACCTTGAAGCCATGGTGAAGTCTCTGACAATATAGTCACTGAGGACTATGTTGGGGCACCGTGGAGGTGTGTCAATGTTAATGGCTTATATTACACCCAAAGACCATGGGCAGGTCCTGGGTCTGGCAGCAGTCTCCAAGGAACCACGTGGTTGTCCAAGGGCCTGTGCAGAATTGGCCTCACCCCTCTTTGAATCTGGAGTGCTTGCTCTACCTTTCACACATGGGCAGCAGCACTTGGGAGAGACCCTTAGAGCTAGCCTGGCATGTTGCCTGGGTAGCATAGTGGAACTGGCCTGGTGTGTAGTGGGGGACTGGTGAGCAGGTACAGAGGCTGAGTATGGCAATGCTGACCTGTCCCCCATCTGCCTAAGGTGGCATGGCCACTGGGATAATAGCCTACACCTCGAACCCGTTGACACATGCAGCAGCTTGCCACGGGGAGTTGGGGGGCAGAGGTCATGAGAGCAGGAGAGCTGTCCCAGCCCTCAATGACTTCTGGGCCCTGCACCTCAACTGGGAAGTACAATGGAGCTAGCTCTGGAGACATGGATGCAGGTAGGCTGCCCTAAGGGCATAAGAACAGCAGAGGTGAGGATGCCTCATGCTAATGGCAGCATTGGGTGGCCTAGCCAGAGCAGTACTTGAAGAGATTGCCCTGGTAGTGTGGATAAGGGAGAGCAGTGGGCTGACCAGCTCAGCAACCACCCAGGCCCAGCTCCCGGGCTTTGAGGTGGTCCACCCAAAACTCTACATCATCGGTGAACTGTTGGATGATTGAAAGGGCCAGTCCTGATGATTCAAAGCTGCATGACACGGCAACACCAGGATAACCAGGAGGATACTTTTGAGGATCCAATATGGATGGTGTCACAGGAGTCAGGGACCTGGAACCAGATCAATGACTCATTGCAATGAAGATGTGTGGTCAGAGTGGAATACTGTGGGACACTTCGTGACATAGTACAACTTCCACCTTGAGATGGATTCTACACTTTGTTTTGTGTTTTTTATATCCTTGTTTGTTTGTGTGTTTGAGTTTTTTTAAGGGGGGGAGTTTGGAAGAGCAGAGGGGTGAATATAAAGGGACAGGAAGATGAGTGGGAATAGAGTATGTGATATTAAAGTCACAAAAAAAAAAAAACCAATAAAATGTTTAAAAGACAAAATCAAACAAAAAAAAATGTTCTTACTGCTGACCGTGCAGACCAACATTGCTGTTTTGATCATAGCAAAGTGTAAAAGTGTAGTAAATTTGAAGTCAGAGTATAAATTTTAATGACTGACCCAGTGGGTTCCTAGGATGCTTATGGAAGTCATGAATGCTAAAGCAGACCTCCCCTGATAGGACCCCACCTTTCCCCTACCACAGATCTTAAACAACCAATCAAGTGCTTGCCCTTTGTCCTCCTTTTAACACTCAGACCCACAAACTGCAGACAGGAGAGGGCTACAGCTCAGCAAGAGCAAGCAGCTGGACCAGAAGACCGAGGAGAACCACAAGGAACAGGGACACACAGCTCTCTCTGGATCCTGAAGAAGGGAGGAGAAAGAGAGGTTTCAGTATGGGATCTCTCAGGACATGGGTATCTCCCCTAAACATCCAGAACATTATATACAGCTCCAACCCAAGAGAGTAGGCTCCAGAGGGCTAGGGTTCCTGGCTAGACCCTTCCAGCACAGTTAGCATTCATAAAGTACTGAAATACCAGGAGAGTGAGCAAATGGATAGATTCCCACCACTTCCCAGGTTCTGTGCTCTAAGCGACTGCCAATAAAAAATAACAACAAAACAACAACAGTAATAGTAATAATAGAAAGCCTGCCCTATCCAGAGTCTTCCCTGGCCTTCTAGGAAGTACTACAGGATTTGCCTTCTTTACCAAAGAAGAGGATTCTGGGTGTGAAACTTCTGAAAGTCTATTGTGGAAGCAACCTGTATTCTATACTAGCTGGTGTGACCTGGAGCTTACCTGTGGCTCTCAACCTGCCTGGACTGGACATGGACCATTTGGCCCAGATGGGCAGCATCTTTCTTGGTGGACTCTGTACCTGGGTAGGTGTCATGGTTTCCCTGGGACTGATCCAAATTCAAAATTTCTCTATGAAAATGCATAAAATCCCTGCAATCACTTCCCATAGTTCCACTTCTGCCTCTGCCTCTAAAGTCTTCTCTTGTTTCCAGGAACCCTCCAGGGTGTCAGGGCTACTCTGACTGGTAATAGTTTTTTCCTGACATTGCTCACTGTTTCAATCATTTCTGATGTGCTGGCACTGAGGTACATGCTCTTGGCTTTATCAATGCTACCCTTCAGCATGCCAGGCAGCTTAGCCATGTGCATTGTCTCACATATTGCTTCTGGAAGAGAGCATCCCCTCATTTCATGAGATCCTCCTCCAAATCCATCTCTAACACAGACACAGACTCACCTGAGATGATGAAGTGAATATTGTTTATTTCAGCAGAACCATTATAGAAGCAATTGAAGTTGCTCTTCTTCCTTTGCGGGGAATCCAGAAAAACTTGGTCATACCCTTTTTCATATTGTGTTGTGACTTTGTGATATACTTCATAGCCTGGAATTAACACCTCCTCTTCTCGAGGGAATGAGGAGAATTCTTTGATATTAACCCCCAAGCAGGTTCTGATGATAAACAGTGTCCCATGGACGTTGTAAAATGATGGAGAAAGAGCTACACTCTTAGATAAAGATGAAGAAATGAACTGCCCAAATCGCACAGAGCCCGTCCCAGTGTAATGAAACTTGGTCTTAGAGCCTCGGAAAACTGATCGACAACCCTGGTTACTCAAAACCTGAAGAGCTCTTGTTAAGTAGTAATGGAAGCCCTTGTAGTGGAAGTTATCCGGATTTTTCTTGAATTCTCTAACAGCTCTGTTAAAATCTATAGCAAGGTTCCCAGTGTAGGCTAAAAGAGCTGTTCCATGGATGTCACAGAAAGCTTCAGGATAACTCGTACTATTTTTTATATCCTCCCATTGTTTCTCTGCTTTTTCCCACTCAAGTTTTAATCCCTCATTCATGTTGAAGTCTTCTTGTAACAGCTGGGGGCTCTTTCCTCCATTTCTTGGACACAGCCCTCATACTGATCATCAAATGCATTGGGAGCCATGTCTAGCATGACAGACCCTGCACCATGCAGGCCAGTCACCTGAAAGAGAGAAGCAGGGTTCTCTGTCACTCACTAAGGTTGCTAAGTTACCAGCAGGTTCTGGATGCTCTGGGGCCTGCAGCATGAGATGTCACATACTCCTACCTCACACAAGGCTCAGGCATGGACACAATCTCATTACATCATAAGAAGAGCGGAAAGGCAAGGCTGGGATCTCTGATTCCTTTGTGTCTACAGATACAATAATTCCTTCTTTATTCAATTAATTATTTAGTGAGCACACAAAACAAGAGGCCTCATCATGACCTTTGCATATTCATATATCATTGCAGATTGGTCATATTCATCCACCACCACCACCACCACCCCGCCCCCGCACACACACAACCCTCTATATTATCTTTACATTACTTCCTCAAGGTTCATGTTCTCTAACATCCGCTACCACAGATTCAACCCTGGGAACTGTCATATTGCAAAGAGGTGGGCAGGGGAAAGCAAGGTCAACAGGATGTGGGTTGAGAATATTACCTGCTGGGTTAGCCACCAAGTTAGGAAGAACTTGCACGTTTTTGATGTCATCATCAAGTTCAAAAACAGCTGCAAGCAAATATAAGACAATGAAAGAGGTGCACACGCAATCCATTAACAGTCTGCTCATGGAGGGCTCTGGGTTAATGACTCAGTCTCCATGTAACATCCAGGCTCCTGCTCACACTGCTCCCAGAATGGCATATCAGGACTCTTGTGAACCAATCTGCTTGAGTTCCTTACAGTGAGGGGCTATGATCAATCCTAGTAACACACAGAGCTGCACAGAATGTGGGTTGCCAGTGGAAAACAGGACATATTTTTGCAGATCTCTGATAGGCTGTGGTATTTTACTTTGCACAGATATGCAAACTGCTGTCCATGTTGGATTATCTTGTTGCTCACAGTCAGCATGATACCTCAGAATGAAGTCTCTTAATTGTATCAGTATTCACTCTGTTCTATGATTTGGTATGGCTGTCCTCCATTGTGCCAGTGTGCCCGCATTGGGTAGTGAAAACTGTAAGAGGTGAAGTCTATTGGGAAGTGGAGGGCATCACCCTCAGAAGAGATCAATGAAGTCTTGCGGGATCCTACTCAGTTCTTGCAAGAGCAAGTCTGGGCTCAACCTCTCTGGTTTCCTCTGTTGCCATGTACTCCCTTCTGCACATGGCAATGGCTTCTCTGCCATATTGTGATTCTGCAGGAAAACCCTAACCAGCCAGCATTGCCATGGTAGTTAGACTTTCCAGCTATCAGACTGTGAACTAAGTAGACACATTGACTATAAACTTTTCAGCATCAAGAATTTTGTGAAAGTAATAGAAGACACAAATGGAGGAGACAGTTCAGTGGGTAATGTACTTACCTTGCAAACATAGACCTGAGTTTGATTCCCAGAACCCTAGGGAGAAATCACAGTATAGTGAATGCACTTGTAATTCCGGCACTGGGAGCTGGAGAGAGATGGATTGTGAGATCCCTCAGCTTCACTATATAGAACAGCCTACTCTATGTGTCTCAGGCCTGTGAAAGACCCTGTCTTTACATAACTGTGGACAGTGCCTGAGGGAAGAGAACCGAGGTTGTCCTCTGATTCACACATGCATGTACCCACACACATGCAAGCACATACATGAGTAGGTGCCATGTTCCCTAACACACATAAAGAAAAAGAAAAAATAAATAAATAGACCAACACACCTGCATTAACCAGAGTTGTGTCTTATGAATGTTTATTGTTTTCACTGCTTCTGGAGGGTAGAGATTTACAGTGCCCCTGAGTTGCAGGTAAAGGAATGAGAAGGCGCTCTCACTCCTTTTGGCCTGCTACCCTCCTTTCATCCCTTCCTGTCTTCTGTCTTTTGGGAAACCATGAAAACTCCACTCCATAATTATCTAAGCCTATTGTGGTAATCTACACAGAATTTCTACTTCATCTGACAAGACAATACTCTCCCCATGTCCTGAGAATGGCAGAGAGGAGCCACACCACGTGGCTGACTGGTTGTTCTTGGGGAGGCTGGACTCCTGCCTCCTCCTCAGCTTGGCTTCTCCTGCCTGAGTCTTAGGGAACACTGCAGGGCCAACAGGCCGAGGAGTTCTGCACTTAAGTCCACCTTCTGTACACCCTGAACTTTAATCAATTATAAAATACTGTAGTATAGTCAGCTACATAAGAGCTGAGCACAGTGCAGCCTTTGTTTGCAGACAGTCACTACTCTCAAGGACATCAAACACTTTACTTCAACTTCCTGTCACGATAGATTGAACATCCCAGGGTAGTGGCATCCAGAAAATGGGAGGGAGAAGCAACTCTGCCAGTTGCAGGCCAGCCTGGTCTATATAGTTAATTCCTGGACAACCTGGAACCCAGTGTCACACCCTTTCTCAAATAAAATTAGAGTGGGAAGTTATACACAATCAATTCATTATCCCCCAAATTTGTGTTAGCCTGGGCATCCAAAACATAAAACAACAATATCAACAACTCAAAAAGGGGTCTGGAGGGATGTCTCATCACCCACTATTCTTCTCAAGAATCTGGGTTTAATCTCAGGTTCAGCTCAATCAGCTAACAGCCCATAAAACCAACCCCAGGATATAATGCCTCTGGTCTCTCCAGGCAGCTACACTTAAGTTTACACAGACACACACACATACACACACACACACACACACACACACACACACACATTTAATTAAAATAGAAATAAGGGCTGCAGAGGCAGTTCGGGGATTAAGAGCACTGGTTGCTCTTCTAAAGAACCATTTTTCAAATCCAGGCACCTACATGTTGTTTCACTGCCTGTAACTCCTGTCCCAGTTGTATCTGACATTCTCTTTAGGCTTCTAAAGGTTCTGCAACCCTGTGGAGCACAGACATAAACACAGACAAGATAACTATATGTGTAAAAATAAATAAAAATTACAAAATAAAATTTAAAACAAAAACTTTGTATCTGAAAAATATAAATGTAAAAGCTTTTATTAAAATGTTTAAATTATGAGCTGAGAATGTATCTCCATTGGTAAAGTAGCAACCTGATGCCCAGGAGGTCCTGAACTGAATCTCCCCACAGCCTAGTTACTAACTGTGATGGCACAAGCTATAATTCCAGCTCCTCAGAGGTAGAGACAGGACCATAAGACGTTCAGGACACCCTTGACTGTTTATAATAAGTATCAAGACATCATGAGGCCCTTGTCTCAAAACATGAAAACCATGTCATCTTGGGTGGTACACACCTTTATTCCCAGCATTCAGGAGGGAGAGGCAGGTGGATCACTGTGAGTTCCAGGCTGGCCTGATCTACACAGTAAGCTCCCAGACAGACAAGACTACACTACACAGTGAAACCCTGTCCTAAAACAAATAAACACACACACACACACAAAAAATATTTAATACAATACAAATTGATATCTGACATATAATCCTAAAAAACTATTAATTTAATTATTTCATCAATTTCTACATATACTTCTACCAATATTCTTAATTGACATGAAAATTTAAAGTTATGGCATTAAGATAATGAATATTTGTATTGATCCAACATCTCTCTATATAAGAACAACTGTTTTCATTAATTTCAAGATGCTCCTATCAATTTCTTCAGCAAAGTTGTGAAACTTTACATCTCCGTTTTTAAAGAGTTTGAAGACTCACGCTATCTTCCTGAAATCTTTAAAGTCCTCCTATATAAACTAGGCATGACCAAACACTTCTGTAATCTCAATCCTTGGGAGGTAGAGGCAGGGACATCTCAAGTTCCACACCATTTTAGGATGTAATGAGACTCCAAAAACAAAAAGAAGTAATAGAAATCAGAGGGCAGCAATAGAAGCACAGGTGCCTTCCTCTGGCCTTGTGTATAGACCGGAGCCATTTACGATCCCACTACTTCCTCATAAGGGTTCGTAAAGCTTGGTTGTGTGAGAAGTTCTCTGGAAACTTGTCATCAACAGAAACTCTTTGACCCCAGTCTCAAAGTTGTACATTTAGTATTTCTAATAGGCTTCCTGCTAATTTCTGACAGTTTGCTTGCTTAAATTTATTTTTATTTCATGTGCACTGGTGTTTTCCCTGTGTGTATGTCTGTGTGAGAGTGTCAGACCCTCTGGAATTGCAGTTACAGACAGGTGTGAGCTGCTATGTAGGTGCTGGAAATAGAACCTGGGCCCTCCAGAGAGCAGCCAGTACCCTTAACTGCTGATCTCTCCAGCCCCAGTTTGCTTACTTTACTTTCTTACTCTTATTAAGTATGTGTATGCATATTTGGGCTGCGGTGGAGGCTATGTGCACCTGAAGTTGCCCTCTCAGGCCAGGGGTGTCAGATCCTCTGGAGCTGGAGGTACAGGCTCTTGTGAGCCTGCTCACACAGGTGATGGAACTGATCTCTGATCTCCCTGCAAGAGCAAGCACATGCTCTAAACCACAGCCTTCTCTCCAGACCTCACTGTGCTTTGAGGAAGAACTGCACAGCATAAGATTCAGGCTGATCGGTGCTGAGGATGAAACCCAGAACACTGTGCAAGCCAGGCAAGCACCTTTCCACTGAGCCAGACCCAGATGGAGAGTGAGGCTCTTTACACAGGCTCATCCTCTCACTGCAGCTGGCTCCAGCCTCAGCTGCAACTTTTCTTGTCTTGATGCTTGGGCTTCAAAGCTCTATATTGATGGCAGCAAGTTTGAGAAATCCCAGATGCCAGAGCCAGCAGAAAGGATCTGTCAGCACGAGGACTTTCTCACTAAGAACACATGGCTCAGTCAGCCTGGAGTGCTTTTCAATTCACTTCTCCCCTCTCTGGTTCCTCAGAGTGGTTGATCCAAATATCTGTCTCTCCCAATGCTGCTGTCTACTTCTCTATGGGACAGCTAGGTACAGCCTCAGTCACTGACACTGATGCCCCTCACAACCCAGGCAGACGCAGATATGCAGCACGAGTCACTTCAGCCCCACTATGAACTCCTGGAATTTGTGTCTGCCAATTAAAAGTCCCCGGAAACCTTTTAGCTTACACCTTGGACCTCAATAAAAGCATCCACACTGCTCTCTCTTCTTTCATCCCATCCCACTCCCCTCCCTCCTTCCCACTCTCCCTCCCTCCTGCTTCATATCTGCCCTCAATCTCCAAGATCCTACAGTAAAACAAAGAGTAAGCTGATGTTCTCAACATGCAGGAGATCTGGTGCAGGAGGACCTTGAGTTCTGTGTTAGACTGGGCTACACAGCAAGAGCTTACCTTTAAAACTCTTAAATTAAAAATGAATGAATAGCCAGGCAGTAGTGATGCACACCTTTAATCCCAGCATTCTGGAGGCAGAGGCAGGTTGATCTCTTTGAGTTTGAGCCCAGCATGATCTACAGAGATTGTTCTAGTACAACCCAGACTACAAAAAGAAACCCTGTCTCAAAACCTGCTCTCCCCACAAAAAGTAAAGGAAAACTAAAGCAAAGAAGAAGAGGATAGAAGGTAATGTTTGCATGGAGCTAGGAGGAAAATGGCATTGATTAAGGATATCCATGTTCTGGCTTGAAAACCCAGGAAGAACAGGAAGGAAAAAGTCTGTATGCATAAGAGACTGACTATGGACATGGATGCCGGTTGCCGCCTACAGGACCTGGGAGGTAAACTGTATGGTCCTTCATTATATTTTTAAATTTCTAGAAACATTTATAGCCTCATTCCTGTCATACATTTCTCTAGATCTGATCCCATCTCCTACCTGGGCTATTTCTTACCCAGAAATATCTTTAACCCTTTAAGACATGGACCCCACTACTACACCCACTCCAGCTCTCAGATTTTTCTCAGTCCCCTCCACTTTAGAGACCTTCCCCTTGACAGGTCAGAGTTCAGGGTTGTTAGGTACCTGAGAAGTTGCTTAGCTGCTGGGTCTCTGTCCTCTTCTAAAAGCAAGTGTTGCAGAAGACAGTGCTGGGGCCCCTTTCATCCTCTGGACAATGTGCTTTCACTTTCAAGTTAGGGTTGCCAGGGCATCCAGGTAGCTTCTGAACAACTTCAATTAGGTAAGTTCTATTTGTTCCTATACTTTTCCCAAACCCCATCACTTTTTTGTTTTAAGATTTTTAGTTTTGCTTCTGTGTAAGACAAGGTCCCATTAGCCCAGACTGGCCTCTCACTTGCTATGTAGCTGATGATAAACTTAACTCCTCATTCTCTTGCCTAGACTAGTCTTGGTGTGTGTGTGTGTGTGTGTGTGTGTGTGTGTGTGTGTGTGTTATGTCGATACTGGAGAAGCAGAAGTTGGTTGACTTTTGCTATATACACCAGCTCTACAAATTATGTTGTAGTTGCTTACACCTTAATCCTAGCACTTGGGAGGCTGAATCAGAAAAATATCTATGAATTTGAGACCTGCCAGGACTACACAATGAGACCCTGGCAACAAACCAAACTGCTACCATATTACTGAGCCCTTTAGGGGACCTAAGGAAAGGTGAAGTCACCAATTATAAAGATCAGTTTTGCATCCTTAGTTGCTCCTGGCTACAGTTTTCTCATATGATTAGAGCATATGAGCTAAGTGTTGACCTTAGAGTTTCCCCTGGGAATTACCTGTTCTTTCAATGCTAGATCCTTACAATGAATTCGTCATCTTCCTCTGTCTTTAGACCCAGAGACCAGGGACATTGTATATAGAAAACACAGTAAGAAATCAGATGGCCAAAAGTCTATAACCTCCTGTTCTACTATGTGTAGAGGAGATAGATTAAAAAGAAAGAGCGGTTCCACAAAAGCAATACCCTGGGACCTTTTATGCATCCAGCTTTCTTCAGTGAACTTTACATAAATAGAACTTGGAAGAGTGTATAATTGTGCTGGTGTATATTTGGAGGGAACTCGGTTTCTCAGATACTACAAGTGAGAAACCTAACTTCCTCCTCTTATTTCCTTTCCCCTATTCTCTACCCTCCACCACCTCCCCCTCCTTTTCTTTGTCCTTTTTGATGACAGGGCCTTGCTATGTTACTCAGGCTGGCCAGAAAATCTTGTTCTCAAGCCTCCTCAGTGCCTGAGATTATAGATATCATTGCTCCTGGCTCTAACTCTCTGATTGTTCTAGATCTATCTAACAATCTTGATTCAGCTGACTTTACTGCCTTGGCTTGCCCTAACACTACTTTACGACCCCTTACTGTTATATTGAACAGAACATATGGTCCTTATGATTGATATTGAACTAAAGGCATAAAATCCTAATGCCAATCTGAAAACTGTGCACATGTCCCCAGGTGTGGTGATCTATGTTCCTGTAGCCTATCACTTGTGAGGTGAAGGCAGGTAGATCAGGAGTTCAAGGAGAGCCTTGACTACATAGCATGCTTGAGACCAGCCTGGACTACATAAGACTCTATCTCAAATGTAGAGAAAAGAAAAGTGAAAAGGATGTTAAGAAAGGCTATTGTAGCAGGAAGATGCTCAAAGCCTAAATCAGAAACCTCTGAGGGACAGGATAAACAAAGCCTTCATATGCCAGGGTATGAGGAAGAGGAAGGTGGCTATAAAGAGGAGATGACAAAAATGTGGTAAGAGTATTTTAAAACTCATGCACACCTTAACTAATGATCGAGCCAGCCACATGGTGGGTGGATAGGTGCAGGAGATGGGATTCAAGGTGCTTTATAGTGCAGGCACCTAGACTGTATTCAGCTCAAACCTAGTCTGTCTGACTATCAGAACTTTTGATCAGCCTTGTATACCCTCTTGCTCTGGGCTTACTCAGAGGGGCATCCTTTTATTAACTTGGGGTAAAGAGGAATCTAAGGAGGAACCTCTCTTGGTAGTGGTGCTCTTGCAGGACCAGTTGGTGCATCTATTTATGTGCTAAGACCAGCTTGGACTATAAGAGGCCCTATGGATCCAGCATCTTAAATATGAGATGACTAAAAAGAAATGTATAAATGTGAAATATCAATGTATCAATGTTCCATTAAAGTAACAGTTGAAACCCAAGGGAATCCAGAAAGGGGATTCTAAAAGTTGGGTAGATGGAAATCTTTCAGCTCTACAGCACTGCTATATGTCTTGAGGCTAAGAACTCTCAGGAGACTCTCTTGATTACTTTTTGCATGGGAGAATGCACAACCCCAGCATTTTACCTAATGGTCCACACGACAGCCTGTCCTGGTGGAAGTCCATCCCATCTGCAGCACTGGTGGTCCTTTGAGGTGTACGGAGTCTTTAGACTGTAGCCTGCAATGATTCTTTAGGTCCTAAGAGAAAAAGCCAATGACCAGGCAACTTAGAATCAGAAGGATCTGGGTAGTCACCTTTATCTGAGTAATCACCTTTGTTGTCAAGGACACAAGTTGGGAAAGAGGGAAAAATACTGAAGAGTGAATTTGAAGAATTGTGGTCAGATACTGAGGGAAACTGGAAGAACTGAAAAATCTGGTGAGTGTTGAAGGTCAGGTTGTGGTGGCACAGTCCAGCACTTGGAGGGCAGAAGCAGGTAGATCTCCTTAAGTTCTAGACCTGCCTGGTCTTCATAGCAATTCCAAGCCAGCTAGGGCTACACAGTGAGACTATGTCTCAAAAAGACAAAAGAGTGGACAATTTAGGCATATTAAGAAGATCCAGTCCAATTTATAGGCAGATACCAAAACCAGTTGCTCCGTAGCAAAAGTTAATTCAATTTTAAAGATAAGAATGTGTATGTATATCAATGATCCACAATTAGTAATGGAAGAAATAATGGAAAGACCATTAATAATGGCTGATTATTTTAAGATGGGGTCTATGTAGCCCAGGCTGGCCTTGATGTTACAATGTAATGGATGGAGAGCAGTAACTAAGTTCCTGGTCTTCTTGCCTTTACCTCTCAAGTGCTAGCATTGTGAGCCTATATCTCAGCTAAAGCTCTCTTTTCACCAACTCTGTAAATAAGCCCACCCAACTTAGCTCACTATACTCCTGACATATAAATTCTTCCTATGAGTTTCTTTTTGCTTTGCTTTCTACAAATATGTCTGTTCATTCAGTTACACCCTAAACTCTCCTCTTTTGCATTCTGAAACAACTTGTCATTTTACCTTTATCATTTCCTTCACAGAAGCACTTCCTGGATGCCTTATCTACAGAGTCAATTCGTTGTGTGTGTGGTGTGTGTGTGTGTGTTGTGTGTATCTCGGCCCTCTGTTTGCACAGTATGCTCACAGACACATGAGCAAATGGAAGCCAGAAGCTAATGTCAGGTCTATTGTCCCCACATTACATTTACCTGAGACAGTCTGTCACTAAGCCTTTGAGCCAGCCTTTGTTTGCTGTTTGATCTGTGGAGGCTACGTGTGAGTTTTGAATTAAGTTATTAAGTATACAGCAAGCCAAAGTAAAAGAGCACATGTCAAGTAGCAGTCAGTAGATAGGTAGATGGGTGAATGGATGGATAAATGATAGATAGATAGATAGATAGATAGATAGATAGATAGATAGATAGATAGATGATAGCTTAGATAGATTGGATAGATTGGATAGATAGAAAGATAAAGATTAATAGAAAAACATCATCAAAATGGATGTTCAAAATATCCAGCAGGAATCAGCTGGAGAAACCCTATCTGAGGCCCTGTAGAGATCAAACTCTCGACATAAACATTAAACCCTGTTTATTTTAACAGGAACAAAATGGAAAGTCTAACACATATGAAAGGAGGGGCTGGAGAAATGGTTCATCAGAAAACATAACTTTGGTTCGCAGCACCCATGTTGGACACTCATAACCACCTTTAACACTTCATCTCCTAGAGATCTGATGTCCTCTTCTGGCCTCTGTGGATACCACCGTCTTCATGTGCAGAGAATACACACACACACACACACACACACACACACACACACACAGAGAGAGAGAGACGACAGACAGACAGAGACAGACAGAGAGAGAGAGACAGAGACAGAGACAGCAGAGACAGAGAGACAGAGAGACAGAGAATGAATTAAGTTAAATATGAAAGAAGGGTACTAGATATGAAAATGTGCAGCAGGTTTCACAGAGCCAGAAGAAAACATTGTACCATAGAGACACAGTGTTCAAAGGGATAGCTATGTTGTGCCATGTATACATGTAACACGATGCTTTAGTGTGTGGTTGGCCACAAAGGGGCAGTTATCAAGGATAACTGACCTATTGAATTGTTTGCAGTGGGGTACCCAGGCAGTTCAATGCAGATAGGGCTACAGGTTGCTAAGTGCATTCTTGGGACAGGCAGCTTGAGCCAGGAAAAGGGTCCTGGCTGCTAAACTTTTCTACTCTTGTCTGCCTCATTCCCCAGGGGCCATGTTTTGGCTGTTTGATGAGATTGTAGGGACCTGGGCTTCTTTACTCATCATGACTCCTCCATCCTATGGCAGGGTTTACTCCGTGGTCATACAAGGTCATCTATGTTCCAAGAAGCATGACAGAATATAGAAAATTAAGGAAAAAGAGCAACCAACCAGTCTCTTGGGAGTGAGGCCTGAAACTTGGTCATATAGCTATACCTAACTATAATGGAAGTTCAGGTTCCGTCCCTAGCGCTACAAACCTCTACCTGGCCTCTGCATGTGCAGTGTGTCTCATCTACATCCATTAGACAGAGATCACTAGGACCAGGAAACTAAGGCGTGGCCAGGGTGAAATCACAGGAAAAGTGTTGGTTGGTTGGTTGGTTGGTTGGTTGGTTGGTTGGTTGGTTAGTTGGTTTGTCTGTTTGGAGACAGGGCTCAACATAGCCCAGGTTGGCCTTGAGTATACTATGTAGCTGAGGATGACCTTAAACCTTGATCTCTTGCCTCACCACCCACATGCTGGGATTACAGGTTGCTTTTTTGTTGTTATTGTTGGTGTTTGTTCTCATGTTTCATTTGTTTGTTTGGTTTGGTTTTTTGTTCCAAATTTCACTCTATAGCCCACTCTGGACTACAACTCAGTATGTATCACATGGTGGACTCAAACTTGAGCCTGAAAGGAAAAGCATCCTACCACGCCAAAGTCTATTTTTAATAAAAAAGAGTGTCAGTAAAAGTAATTACCCAGGTAATTATTAGGAGGCATAAATATTTTCATTCCTCAGCAAATAAAAAGCAGTTGCAAAATCACCCACCAATATGAAACTGAACTTACATAAAAGCATGATCATGTAACACTCACACCAAAACAGTCAAATGCAAGAAGCTGTATTTGAGCAAGAAAATATCATTAGATGGTAATTCAAGTCTAAAGGCAAAGTGAAGGGTCCTAGAAACAGCAGACATGTAGCTTATTACAACAGACCATGTAAATATATTTTGTCCTCCTTTAAGCATTTCTGAAAGACATAGATTGTATAAGACAATAATTATAACACTATTGTTGTGTATTAAAGGGAAACAATAAATATCAATTATGGCCCTGGGACCAGCTGCACAGTAGGAATTGTGGCTCTGTCCCCGATTCCCCTGCACTCCAGAGATGACAGCTGCAAAGATCCTGTGATGGATTTGACTTAACAGAGGGTGTCAGAGGAGCTGAAGTGCTTTCCCTCCAGCAAGAGCTACACAGTGAGACTTGGATTTTTTTTTTTTTAAAGGATACAGCTCAGTTAGTAGGGTCCTTCTTAGCACAGCATGTAGATCCACACTCTAAAACGTGCCACACAAAAGTGCTAGAAAATCGCTGTGCTCATGAAACAACTCTGAATGATAGAAGAGAGCACTTGGTAATAATAAATGCTTTCCCAACTGAGCATTGTGGCACATGCCTTTAATTTCAGCACTCTTAAGGCAGGGGCACGTGGATCTCTCTGAGTTTGAGCCAGCCTGGTCTATAAAATACTTTCTAGGACAGCCAGGACTACACAAATAAACTCTGTCTCAAAAAAATAGATAGATAGATAGATAGATAGATAGATAGATAGATAGATAGATAGATAGATAGATAGGATGGATGATGGATGGATGGATGGATGGATGGATGGATGGATAGATAGGCTTTCTCCCTTTTTCATTGGATGGTTAAAATTCTTTGCAGTTCAATAAGACATCACTAATCCTGCCTCATTCTTTGTATTTTCTCTATCATGGCCCTTACTTTCTGGAATGAAACCCACAAATAAAGTATTTGGATGTAAATATTTGCTTTGAGTTCTTTCATGGAACCCTAGCTAAACAATTGACTTATTTAATTATTTACATTTTAAATGTTGTCCCCCTTCCAGGTCTCCCCACGGAAAGACCCCCATCCCATCCTCCTCCCCTTTGGCTGTATGAGGGGTGCTCCTCCCCTAATCACCCACTCCCGCCTCACCGCTCTAGCATCCCCCTATGCTGGGCATCAAGCCTCCACAGGACCAAGGGCCATTGATGCCAGGGAAGCAAGAGGCTCCCAGAACCCAACAGGGATGACATTAGCTGAAATATCCAACAAAGGGGAGATAGAACCTGTAGATCACTCCCAGTGGATAGGCATGGCCCCCAGTTGAGGGATGGGGCCATTGATGCTAGATAAGGCAGTCCTCTTCTACATACGTATCTGGAGCCATGGACCCCTCTGTGTATATTCTTTAGTTTGGTGGTTCAGTTCCTTGGAGCTCTGGGTGGTCCGGTTAGTTGATATTGTTGTTCTTCCTATAGGATTGCAATTCCCTTCAACTCCTTCAGTCTTTCTCCCAGCTCTTCCATTGGGGCCCCTGGGCTAAGTCCAATGGTTGGCTGTTGAGTATCTATCTGCATCTGTATTAGCCAGGTGCTGGAAGAGCCTCTCAGGGGACAGCCATATCAGGCTCCTGTCAGCAATACTTCTTGGAAACAGCAATAGTGTTGGGGTTTGGTGTCTGCAGATAGGATGGATCCTAGGTGGGGCTACCTCTGGATGGCTTTTCCTTCAGTGTCTGCTCCATTTTTTTGTCCCTGCATTTCTTTAGACAGGAACAGTTCTGGGTTTAAAATTTTGAAATTGGTGGATGGCCCCATCCCTCAACTGGGGGCCGTACCTATCTATTGGATATGGTCTCTACAGGTTCTATCTCCCCTTTGCTGGGTATTTCAGCTAATGTCATCCCTATTGGGTCCTGAGAGCCTCTTGCTTCCCTGGCATCTGGGACTTTCTAGTGGCTACCCCCAGTTCCACATCTCCCACTGGTACATATTTCTATTCAATTTCCTGACCCTCTGTACTTCTCTCCTGACCCTTCCTATATCTGATCCTGCCCCCTTTTTTTCCCTCCCCCTCTCTCTCCCTCCCAGGTCCCTCTCTTCCTCTACCTCCTGTGATTATTTTGTTTCCCCTTCTAAGTTGGATTGAAGCATCCAGACTTTGGTCTTCCTTCTTTTTAAGCTTTGTATGGTCTGTTGGAGGTATCGTGTGTATTCTGAGCTTTTGGGCTAATATCTATTTATCAGTGAGTACATACCATGTGTGTTCTTTTGTGTCTGGGTTACTTCACTCATATTTTCTAATTCCATTCATTTGCCTGCAAATTTCATGAAGTCACTGTTTTTAATAGCTGAGAGTTACTCCATGTGTAAATGTACCACATATTCTGTATCCATTCTTCCATTGAGGGATATCTGAGTTGTTTCCAGCTTCTGGCTATTATAAATAAGGCTGCTATAAACATAGTGGAGCATGTGTCCTTGTGATATGTTGAAGCATCTTTTGGGTATATGCCCAGTAGTGGTTTAGCTGGGTCTTCAGTTAGAACTATTTTCAATTTTCTGAGGAACTGCCAGATTATTTTCCAAAGTGGTTGTACCAGCGTCCAATCCCATCAACAATGGAGGAGTGTTCCTTTTTCTCCACATCCTCACCAGCATCTGCTGTCACCTGAGTTTTTGATCTTAGCCATTCTGACTGATGTGAGGTGGAATCAGACCAGGTTATTTTGATTTGAATTTCCCTGATGACTAAGGATGTTGAATGTTTCTTTAGGTGCTTCTTGGTCATTCCAGAATCCTCAGTTGAGAATTCTTTGTTTAGCTCTGTATCCCATTTTTAATAGGATTATTTGGTTCTCTGGAGTCTAACTTCTTGAGTTCTTTATATATTTTGGATATTAGCCCTCTATTGGATGTAGGGTTGGTAAAGATCTGTATGTTGCTGTTTTGTCCTATTTAAGCATAATCTCAAGTAATTTCCAAATAGAGGAAGTTTGAAAATATTGTATCTTCTACATCTGAAAATGTTTCTATTCTATCTCATACGTCATTTAGTTGGGTATAAAATTGTCTGTTAAAAGTAATTTCCCCTTAGGAAAGTTGTGCAAAGTATTCAGTTTTCTTTTCATCTTAAGCACTGTTTATAAAAAGTCTGTATAAGAATCAAGTCAGGTTTGTATTCTTTAGAGATTCTTTAGATTTTGGTTTCCTCTTCTCTATTACCCTCTGGAAGCTTCCAGAATATTCTTTGGATTTCTGAACTTTAATAGTGATATATTTTGAGCTAAATGAGCCTTTAAATTATTTGTTCTGAGAAACTGATGGACCCTTTTAACCTATAGACTGACTTTTTAACATCAAGAAAAGTTGTCATCATTATTTGATAATCTCTTGGTTTTGGTTTTCTTCCCATCTCTCTCTCTCTCTGTGTGTGTGTGTGTGTGTGTGTGTGTGTGTGTATGTGTATGTGTGTATGTATGTGTGTCTGCATCTGTGTGTGTGTCTGATGTGTGTCTGTGTGTGTATGCATCCGTATGTGTATATGTGTCTGTGTGTGTCTGTGTGTGTGTGTGTCTATGTTTGTTGCTAAGAATCATACCCAGAGCTTCAGGTAAACACTGTTCCTCTATATTTCCCTCTCTTTTCCTCTCCACCCTCCCTGCCCCCTCTCTCTCTCCCTCCCATCCATCAGGGTCTCACTTATATAACTCTGGTTGGCCTGAAATTCTCTGTGGCCTTAAACTCTTAGAAATCTGCCTGTCTCTCCCAAGTGCTGAAATTAAAAGCATGCACCACCATGCCATGATTTTTTGTTTTGTTTTGGTTTTTTGTTGTTGTTTTTGTTTGTTTTTCTCTTTAAGGAAATTATGTTTATTGGAAGAAGTCCTTCTAGGATCAATGCTTTATTTTTATTATTTTCCTTTCATATCTTGTTCTTGGTTTTCTCCCCCTCCAGTTTGTACACACACACACACACACACCCATACACGAGTGCTTGTGTGCATCTGTGTATCTTGTGTTATTCTTTGTCTTTGTTCTATGTTCTATTCACATAGATCTACTTTATGTTCTCTTATGACATTAAAAGCTAGGCAGTTTTTGGGGGGCTATACAGGAGATTGAATCTAATGTCTCATTCATACTAGGCATACACTCTACCACTGAGCTACAGCCCTAGCCTTTGACAAATATTTTTAATTCAAGACACCTTCAAGGCTTCTAATTTTACCTATCCTTTATACCACCATCAACATGTCAAACTCTTTATTTTCTTTAAAGTAGTTTTGGTTTCACAGACAAGTGGAGAGGCATAGACATAAACACCTCATAAACCTCAAAACCCTATACCCAGAAAACCTCCCCCAGTTCTTCTGTCTTACACAGCATCCTGTTATCATTCTACATTGGTGTCTTAGTTAAGTTTTCTATCGATGCAATGAAATACGATGACCAAAAAGCAAGTTGGAGAGGAAAGGGTTTATTTGCATACTGTAGTTCATCATCAAAGGCAGTCAGGACAGGAACTCAAACAGGTCAGGAATCTGGAGATAGGAGCTATGCAGAGGCCATGGAGGGGTGCTGCTTATGACTTGCTCCTCATGGCTTACTCAGCCTGCTTTCCTTTGGAACCCAAAACCCCCAGCTCAGGGATGGCACCACCTACATTGGGCTGGGCACTCCCACAACAATCACTAATTAAGAAAATGCTCGGGCTGGAGAGATGGCTCAGTAGTTAAGAGCACTGCCTGCTCTTCCAGCGGTCCTGATTCAATTCCCAGCAAACACATAGTGGCTCACAGCCATCTGTAATGAGATCTGATGCCCTCTTCTGGGCACTCACTGGCAATAAATAAAATAAATTAATCTAAAAAGAAAAAAAAAAAAAGAAAATGCTCTGTAATATTTTCCCCATCACATAGCTGATGTCATTAATGTTCAAATTATCAAAACTATTGGCAAGTAGCTGCTTAAATAACTCCACTGAGTAGTCAGGGTTTGTTGTAGAAACTGGAGCAAAAAACAAAAAACAACAACAAAAGAAAGTATTGTCTTTAACTCTGTCCTACACCTGACCCCCAACCATAGACAGAATCCACAGGTCAAATTCGTCGGAGGTTTGCAAGCTCTGTATTGTGGGTAAAGGATAACCTTTCTGACCTGTTCTTTTCCTTCCCCAACTTTATTCTTCAAATCAAAGGTAGTATCTCCACAGTATAAAGGGAAGTGTCCTGGTTTTTATCCCAGAAGTCTGCTGATTGGTCAGCTGAGAGGAGAAGTTCCTTACAGAACTTGGAGATGAACTCTTGTGAACCTGTGGGCCTCTCCTCTTTTGTTCTTTCTCGGGTTCTGCTTCTCTTTCTCAGGTTCCACTTCCCTTTCTTTAGTCTAGCCACTGAAACACCCCAGTGAGCCCTAGCCCTCCACTTTGCTGGAGTTCGTTGGTTGGTTGGTTAGTTGGTTGGTTGGTTGGTTGGTTGGTTGGTTGGTTGGTTTTTCAGTCTCCCTCTATAGCCTAAGCCCTCCTGGAACTTTCTATGTAGCCCAGGCTAGGCTTAGATTCACAGCAGTCTTCCTGTCTTAACCTCCCAGATGCTGAGATTTACGGGCATGCGCCACCATGTCTGGCCTTCTACTTTCCCATATATATTTTAATGGCATCTTACAAGTTCTGTACTAACTCTGTTGAGATATTATTTTGCATCACATTAAGTTTGAAGATTTGTTCTGGGAGAATTGGCGTCTTTATAATTTCTGAAGTGGAAATCTTGAAGACTTCCTTATAGATTTATCCAGTCTCAAGGACTTGAAGTTCTCAGACAAGCCTGTACTGTTTCTTTATTCTCATCGTGTTTTCTAGCTGCTGCTGCTGAGGAGAGACAACTGTCTTTGATAATCTGATATCTATAAACACTGTAATATTTATAGTGACTTTGCAGCACCCCTTGTTTGCACATGTTATTATCAGACAATGGAATTTCCATGTCTTCTTTATCAATATTTTGATCCTAATATCCGTTTTCTTTGTTCTGATGTTCTAGCTAGAGTCTTCAATATGTTAACTAGAAGCAGCGGGCACATGGTTTCCCAGACACCTTCCCTGACCTCAGAGGAATGCTTCTGAGGGTTTTTTCCCCATTTAGGATGAAGCTTGCATTTTTTTTTGCACATTGTAAAAACTTATGTGTGTTGTATTGCAGGGGTTGGGGGTTGGGGGAGTGTGTAAATGACTACAGTGCCTTCCAAGGCTAGAAGAGGACATCAGACACCCTAGAGCTGGGATTTATGTTATTGGGAGCCTCCTGAAATGGTCACTGGGTCTTCTGTAACAGCAGAACATACATTTAGTAGATGAGCCATCTTCCATTCCCTACACACAGCATATACCTTTTTTAGAGATGATCTCATGTAGCCCAGGCTGGTCTTGAACTCATTGTTTATCCAGCTCCTAATCCTCCTGCCTTTCTCTCTCAAGTGTTGGTATTAGAGGCACCTGCCTTCATGTCTGGCTTCACACTACTAAATTAATACTTTAAATATATTTTTGGAATTCATATTAATGAGTGAAAATTGCCTATAATTTTCCTTTTTTTAAAGTGTCTTTGTTTAAACCAGACTTGGTGTCTCTCGCCTGTAATCTCAACACTTAAAAGGCTGAGGCAGGAAGAGTGCTGTTAGTTTCAAGAAAACCTACACTCCAGAGTGAGACCCCATCTCAAAGAAAAGAAGTAGTAAACTAAATAAGTAAGACATGAAGAAATATTATTAATTTTTTTCTTTTATTTTTAGTTTTTCTTTCCCAGTTAACCTTCCCACAGTTCCCTATCCCATTCCTCTTCCCCCATCTCCAAGATGTCCCCACACCCATACCCACACTCCCTGGCCCACCAGGCCTCCCCTGGGTGCTTCAAGTTTCTCAAGGGTTAGACATAGCTTCTCTCATTGGGACCAGACCAGACAGTCCTCTGCTATATATGTAGCCTCGGATCAGCTAGTGTATGCTAGTGTATGCTAGTGTGCGGTGGCTCAGTGTCTGAGAAATCTCAGGGGTTAGTTGAGACTGCTGGTCTTCCTATGGGGTAGCCCTTCTCCTCAGCGTCTTCCAGCCTTTCCCTAATTCAACTACAGTGATCCCCAATTGTATTTTTTTGCAATATGCAAAAAAGTTCCTCCCTTGGAGTCCTTGGAGTCTCTTACCTCCCAAGTCTCTGGTACATGCTAGAGGGTCCTCTCACCTTCACCTCCCAAGGTTGCATATTTCCATTCATTTTGCTGGCCCTCAGGGCTGTCATTGCATTGGTTGGGTGGAAGTATCTGCATCTGTCTCAGTCAGCTGCTTGTTGGGCCTCTCAAAGAACATCCATGCTAGGCTCCTGTCTGTAAGCATCAGTAATACTGTCAGGCCTTGGAGCCTCCCCTTGAGATGGATCCCAAGTTAGGCAGGTCATGGGACTTCCTTTCCTTCAGTCTCTTCTCCATTTTTGTCCCTGCAGTTATTTTAGACAGGAACAATTCTGGATCAGAGTTTTTGACTGTAGGGTGGCAGCCCCATCCCTCCACTTGATGCCCTGTCTCTCTACTGGAGGTGAACTCTACAAATTCTCTCTCCCCACTGTTGGGCATTTCATCTAAGGTTCCTCCCTTTGAGTCCTGAGAGTCTCTCATTTCCCAGGTCTCTGGTACATTCTAGAGGGTTCCCCCCCAACCTCCTGTGGGGCCATGGAAGGGCTGCCATTGGCCTGGAAACCCTGAGATTGCAAGTGTGGCCACGCCCCCAAAAGCCAGGCCCCAGACCCGCCCTCTCCATTTCACCTGTGCCCTTAAGTCACGAAAGACACGGGTAAGGGGCGTGCCTAAGAGCCCTCTGCCTTGAGATTTGCATATTAATGAGGCCAGGGGGCGTAGGTAATTAAGTTTTCCCCTCCCTAACTCCTCCCCTTGATACTCCCCAATATAAGGAAACCCCTCCTGGCTTTTGGGGGGAGCGCACCAGATTCACCATTCTTGTCAATAAACTTACTTCATGGAAACTCAATTCCACGTGTCTGCGTGGGCCTACTTCCACTCTGCGACCGCTTCGACCATGTGGGAACCACAGCCTCCCGGGCGGGAAGTGCTCCGAACCCAGGCCTCCTCTTCGGCCCGCTCCACCTCCGCTGCCTCATCGGACGCGGGCCCGAATCCCGCGCGTGAGACCCCGCCCCAGTCGCCGGCCGCCTCAGCCGCCACACCGGAGGCCTTGGGGCCCCGGGCACCCGCCCGCGTTTTGTTTCCTACAACCTCCACCTCCCAAGGTTGTCTATTTCCATTCATTTTGCTGGCCCTCAGGGCTTCAGTCCTGTTTCCACACCCCCTCTGTCAGGTATAGGGATACCTGATCATGTTCTACTTTTCATCTCCGTGTCCCCTCTCCTACCCAGGGTCCCTCCCTCCCTCTGCCTCCTGTGATTGCTTTCTTCTCCCTCCCAAGTGAGACTGAAGCATCCTCATTTGGGTCCTCATCTTGTTAACCTTCTTGAGTTCTGTGTATTGTATCCTAGGTATTCTGTACTTTTTTGGCTAATATCCACTAATTAGTGAGTATATACCATGCATGTCCTTTTGGGTCTGAGTTATCTACTCAGGATGATATTTTCTAGTTCAATCCATTTGCCTGCAAAACTCATAATGTCCTCATTCTTAATAACTGAAAGTATTCCATTGTGTAAATGAACTACATTTTCTGTATATATTCTCCTGTTGTGGGACATTTGGGTTGTTTCCATCTTCTAGCTATCACCTATAAGGCCACTATGAGCATAGTGGAGCACATGCCCCTGTGGTATGGTGGGGCATCTTTTAGGTATATGCACAAGAGTGGTATAGCTATTGGAGTTTCCAGAGAAAAAGAACCAGTAGAATGTTGGGGAAAGAGGTGGTAGATAGGTAAGAGAGAGGCAGATGATAGGTAGGTAGGTAGGTAGGTAGGTAGTAATGGATGGATAGATAGATAGATAGATAGATAGATGCTAGATACATGCATGCATACATACATACCTAGATACATGAATACATAGAAAATGAATGACAGATACATAGATAGACAAGTGATACATGATAGAGGTAGATGATAGATAGGTAGGTAGGTAGATAGATAGATAGATAGATAGATAGAGAGATAGAGGATTCACTTGTTTATAAAAGTGGGCAAGTCCAAACATCTCAAAATCCTCAGAATGAGTCAGGGATAGAAATCCAGGGGAGTCAGTGGCCCAGCTCCAGGGTGAGCCTGAAGCAGAAGAGACCATGGTACAAAAGCTAATGGTCACCATTTTCTTAATATCCATGAAATAACATTTTCTTTTTAACTCATAGGATTGATTTTTGGAGCAATTATTGATTTACAGAAACATTGAACAGATAGCCTAAGGAGCATGTATTCTCTACATAAGTTTCTTATTAAGATTTGTTAAAAAGTAATGAACCCATATTGTTACATTATGGTGGAGTCAAATCCATTTTATTCGCATTTCCCTAATTTCTACATAATAATCTTTTTATGTGTCAGAACTTATCAGGACAACCCAAAACACTTAGTTGTTCTTTTAAGTCAGTGCCGTTGCTGTGATTAAGACAAAAACTGCTGGGAGCCTCTGGCCTGGAGAGAGTAGTGGCAGGAACACAGAGTAGGACTGTGGTAATGGCTTTAAAGTCTGAGGGCCTCAGGATGTTCTAGTTCTCTAACTATACTGAAATGCTTATGATAACTTCTAAAAAGTCCTAACAACTTTCTTGCTCTTTCTGAGGGTAAAAGACTGCTGGCTTAGGTGACTGACACCTGTAGCCTAAGCAGCTGAGGATTAAGTAATGCGGCCTTCGTACTATTTCAGCAGGAAGTGTGCAGCTCTAACTGCTAGTAGGAAGTTGCAGGAAAAAAAAGGGAGGGAACACTTTGAAAAGTGATTATAGCATTTATTACTAAGTTGTAAAATGTTTACTATGAAAGCTATCTAAGGGGAAAATCGGAAATATCCTAAGCCGAGGAAAAGGGAAAAAAATTCTTCTCTATCTGCTTCTTCTCATCTCTTTGTCCTCAGTACTTATACGTCTTTCAGAGTACATGATCACATGTTACAAAGTTCATCACAAGTTCACACACAAAACCTAATCATAAATTGAAATAGAAGTTTACAACAGAGAATGTTTACATGTATATCCATTAGGAGTAATTATCTAGCTAAAAATCCATCACCTGTCTCAACTCCACAGTTTCACTGAAGGTTTAAAACCATAACTAAGTTATTAGTGAGATTTTGTATAGATAAACCCAGTCAATATTTTATCTTCTGTTCTAGCACCTATAATAAATTGTTAGCTCCCTTTCTATGACCTTTGGTTAATTGTTTTACAACTTCTTGAAATGTGCTCTGAGTAGCAGAAAGTCTGGTTACTATCTAAAAGCAATTAAGTGGTGACACTTGGGAGACTGACACAATTCTCATTGCAGTTTTGACTATCAGAAAAGAACCTAATAGCAGTCCCACTATAAAAGAGCTTAATAATCACTAATATAATTTTAGAATTCTTATGGAATTATCATTAAACTTAAGAAGTCATCTATTTGTCTATATAGCATCACTACTAGACAACACATCTTCGTGGATCTACAGAGATACTCCAAAGGGGTGGGCTATTACTTAGTGATTGTTATATATGTTTAATAATAATAGGAAAAGCATATTAAGAGCAGGAATCTTTCCTAAAGTGAATCCCTTACAGCCTTGCTTAATAAGAACAAACCTGTTGCAGATTATATACTAATCCAAAGCAGGACATCTCAGGAAGATCACTTGGTAGTTATTAGCTTGTCCCATTATGGCTCCTGACAAAAAAACTACCAAAACAAACAAAAAACCTTTACAAGAGCAACTCAAAGGAGAAAGAGTTTATTTTAGTTTATGGTCCCAGATACAGTTCCACCACAGTGGGAAGACATGACAGCAGACAGGGAACACACAGAGGCAGAAACAAGAGGCTAGCTGATGACATTTTCTTCATACTTAGGAGGCAGAGAGCGAAGAATGTGTTGCTTTCTCCTCTTTATTCAGTCCAGGACCTAAGCCCAGGGATGGAGCCACACAGCTTGGGGCTAGGTCTTCCTCTCACAATTAACTCAGTTAAGATGTTCTTTCAAAGCCATGAAAAGACTTGTCTTCTAGAGTCTATCAAGTTGACAACACCATCACAACTAGCTTGCCTTCTGAGGTTCCTCTTAGCCATTCTCCTTAGTCTGCCATTATTTTCTTCCTCACGTTTAAGTTAATAAAATTCCATCATTTCCTTCTCCTTCCTACAACAAGATGTCCCCCCAAATATCTTCTCTCTCTCTCTCTCTCTCTCTCTCTCTCTCTCTCTCTCCTCTCTCTCATGTTTTTCAGCTGATTTCACTTAGTGTTAATTGCATGTATACATTTTTAGAGGTGATCACTTGGAATTGGATAACCATTTAGGGGTCTCATCCCTGGGGAAGATTAACACTCTGTCTCTCAGCAGTATTTAATTGCCTGTAGCTCTTCATCTAGGGGTAGATCTCTGCAAGATTTCCCCATTCACCACGGTACACCAGCTGGTGTTATTGTTCTGGTCTTGGTTAGGCTTATTGTTGAGATTTTGTGGATGTAGCTTACCTGTAAAAAGTAGAAGACAGATTTGCAATACACTTCCTGGCCCTCTGGCTCTTTCAATCTTTTCCACCCCTACCCTCTCCTGAGATGTTCCTTGAGTCTTAGGTGTAAGTGTTGGGTTGTAGATATATTGTTTGGAGATGGGTCTGTCTTATGGATGATTGTGAGCCACTAAGTGGGTGCTGGGTTGAACCCAGATCCTCTGCAAGAACAAATGTCCTTACCCATCTCTCCAGTTACATCACTTTTTAAATGTTATTCTCGTATATATGATTTTCCCATCCATTTGTTTTTAACTTGCCTAAAGCATTATATTTGAAATAAGTTTCTTGTAGAGAATATACAATTGGGTCATATTTTATCACCTACCTTGATATTTATGTATCTTAGATGCTAGCCTTAGATCATTTTCATATCATAGTTATTAACATGTTAGGGCTTAAATCTACCATTTTGTTTCTTTTCTGTCCCCTGTCCCTCTTCTTTTTTCTTACCTTCCTATGATTACTTGTAATGTTTTTTAGATATTTATTTTTATTTGTTTACAGTGCCTTTTAATTTAATTTTAAGGGGCCTGGGGGCAGGGTTGCCAGACAGGCCTCAAACTTGTGATGTATCCAAGGATGACAAACTCTTGATCCTTCTGCGCCCATCACCTGAGTCCTAGGATTATAGGTATGTAGCTGCCACACCTAGTTAGTTAGCGTGGTGCTGAAGACTGCCCAGAGTTTCACAGATGCTAGGCAAGCACTCTACCCACTGAGATATACCCCAGTCCTGTTTACAATGTATTGAGTCTATCCATACCTTTGTATATCTTTTTTGATGGTTTTTCTGGAGATTGTATATGTCTATACATAACATTGTAGTCTACTGGTGATGTGAAAACTATGGTATCTTTGGAAAGTCAGTTGTTTCAGATGGTATTTTCCTGGGGCAGACACGTGAAAAGGTGTTTTTCTGAAGCAGAAAAATTAGATCTGACCAGAGGAAAGCTCTTGTCATCTGAGACAAATAGCCCAGATGATTCACAGACTGTCTCAGTTACTGATTTCTCCAAAATATGAATGCAAATCAACTTCAAAATGACCAGTCCAACAGAGACTAGAAAAGACATAAACTGGACAGACAATACAGAGACTGGATAAACACAGAGACTGGGCAATAAATGCTACAGATAGCTTTTATCAGACTAATCAATTTGGGATGCAAACAGAATTCTTTGCCCCAATTTAGCAGGAAGCAAATATAGATAAGAAGACCATTGTTCCAATCCCTTAAATTGGGGTGGGTGGTTTTGGTTGTTTGATATGTTATGGTTGTTATCATCTAGGGTGGTAGATGTTTTACTTATTGTATACTGATAGAAATTTAAAGTTGTTTTGTGTGAATTGTTGATAGAAATTTAAGGGTTTTGTGTAATTATTGTATATTAATAGAAACTTATGGCTTTTGTTTAATTATTGCATAGTGATAGAAATTTAAGTTTTTTTGTTTAATTATTGTATATTGATAGAAATTTGAAATTGTTAGACTATTGTTTGACTACATTGTACATAAGCCATTTGTTTAAAATGGGATGGTTCTTAAAATTATTTCTATTGTGTATAGATTGTTAATATTAGAGAAAAAAATTCTTAAACAGAAAGAGGGATAAGAAGTGGAAACTTACGGTTTTTTGGAAATTCAGTTGTGTCAGACGGTATTTTGCTGGGGCAGACACATGAAGGAGTGTTTTTCTGAAGCAGACACAGGTGAAAGGATGTTTTACTAAAGCAAGCACATGAAAGGACTTGTGGTGAAGGATTCTTTGCTAATGACACACATGTATTGGTTTGCCTTACATTGCATTGCTGAGCTCCATTTGTTATGACTTCATAGAGAGAAACACATCCAAAAAAAAAAAAAAAAAAAAAAAAAAAAAAAAAAAAACTTCTGGTGATGTTCTGGCAGTTTCTTGCCACTTCTGAGGACTTGGGCTGATTGGCAGAGTCAGCTGATACAGACTCTGTATCTAGGAGAACCTAGAAGCAAGGTCAGCTTTGTTATGTTAATTATGCACCTCAGCCGCTAGTCCTGGGTCTAAATCCCAACAGCAGGGATCCCTACATTATGCATTTAAGATCAAATCAGATAGTATTACAAATTTTTCTGTAATTATCATATATAATTTAGAAAATTCAAGGGAAGACAGATCTAATCATGGTAGCTCACCTATAATCCCAGCACTTTGAGAAGCTGAGGAAAGAGTATCAGGGAGGGTTCAAGGTCAGAATGGGCTACATAGTGAGCTCAAGGATAGCCTGGGCTACAAAGAGAAATTTTGTCTCAGAACACAAACCAAACCAAACATATTTGTTTGTATTTTCCCTCGTTTATTGTCTATTCATTTTCCTGCAAATGCCATGATTTCGTTTTTCTTTATTCTTTGTCATATGATTCTAAAATTGATGTAATTTTGCTGGTGGCATCTATAAATTAGTGTGAGTGTGTCTGTATGTGTGTGAGAGACTATCCATGTATCTGTGTTATGTGTATGGGTGTGTGTTATGTGTGAGAGTATATGTGAGTATGACTATGTGTGTATATGTAAGTGCCTGTGTGTGTATAAATGTGGATTGTACATGTTATATTGTGAGAGTGTATGTTATATGTGTGTTCTGTGTGTATAAGTGTGAGTGTATGTGAATGTGACTGTGTGTCTGTGTAAGTGTGAATTATGTGAATGTGACTGTGTTTTGTGTGATGTGTGTGTGTGTGTGCACGCGGGTGCATGTCCATGTATGCTTATGAGGAGGAAACCAGAGGTCACTGCCAGGTGGTTTTTTCAGTCATTCTTTGTAATTATGTAAAAAAAAAAAAAAAAAAAAAAAAACGGCCGCAGGTCAAGCCAACTATCTAAGCTGCAGCAGCTCTGCCTAGCTCAGCCGCTGTTTCTCTGCTGGAGGTCACGTACTCACCCCAGCTAGACATGGCCAGCCAGAAACACCAGCCCTGCCACCCACGAGACGCCAGTGTGGGAGATGGCTCTGCCAATCTTCCATGCTGTCTCCGCAAGGCTGGGCATTGCCCAGACCATCACACCATCCACGCAGGCCCAGTAAAAAAATGAGACTCTAATGCTTAAAGATTAATCAAAGGCTTCATATGTTTGGTAATGCTCAATAACAATATGCCCATACAAAGAGAGTTATTTCCCAGTTAGCTAACCTAAATAAAAGTTGTTACCTACGACTGCTCTCCATACCTGCGTGGCTCTCCATCGTTCCTACATCTCTGCTCTCTCTAGCTCCTCTTCTTCCTTTTCCTCTTCCTCTCCTTACTCCTCCCACCTTAGCTCCTCCTACAATTCTGTTTTCTTTTTCACTTTCTGGAATAGTCTCTTGTTGAACATGTGGCTCATCAATTCAGCTAAACTGGCTGGCCAGCAAGTCTTTAAGAGCCTGATCTGCCTCCCCTGTACTGCTCCCACACCTGGATTTTTATGTGCACGTGGCAGGAGCCATGTTGTCTCTCCTGGGAAAGGTGCTGGTGCATGAATGTTCTGTGAATGACCTCCTTGAGGCAAGTCCCCTTGGAGTTTTTCTCCCATTTGGCAAGTGGGGTTGATAACCAGAACAACTGCATCAATCCTTTGGAGATAGAGCCATGATTTCAAAAGGTTATCCAAAGGTTAAGGAAAGGCATGACTGACTAAGACCTTTAAAAGAGATCCCTTACTAGACAGCCTCAAGATTGGTGGGAATATATGAGGAAAAAGGAAGAGACTTGGCAATGTCAACTACTTCTTCTGAGGACTTAGGCACGACAATACACTGAAGAGAGGGAAGTTCAAAACTCAGTTAGAGAAGATAGGGCCTAAAGGTCAGCAGTAAAGAGTTCACTCTCAGGACAAGTTAGTTCATTCTTAGGATAAGTTAGTAAAATTTGCTGTGCTCTTAGAAGAAATATAAGTTGGATAGAATCACCTTTGCCTTAGGTAAGGGCTTATACAAAAGAAAGAACGGTATGAGTATATGGAAAGGTGTTGTCAGTTTCTGTTCTTTATAGGAAAGTTGTATAGAGCAGGACCATACGATAAAACAGACAGATTATGGTATAAAGACAACTTACAATGCACTGTGAGCTACTGAATTAGGAGGTGATAAAACACAAAGGTTATATTCCTGTTAAAAGTTTGGATTCTAATTGTCTTTTCCTTTGAAACTGCATGTCTGCTGCTGGCCTGTGCACAAACTAGATGTGCCTGGCTAGATATAATCACTTGGCTTGTAATACAACACTTAAATCATTTTGGCTGACAATAATCAGGTGTGCTTAACTATGACAATCATTTGAATTGTTATATTATACTGCTTAGATATGGGAAAAGGTAATCACTGACTACAAGGAAATAAGAGAAATTTAAAATGAATTTTCGTAAGTACTTGTTGGGATTCTTGGATAATGATTAAGGAAAACCTGAAAGTGTGTGTTTGAATGCTCTGAAATTCTGTGTAATACAGATAGCTCAAGCTATTTGGGGTCACTTGCTTGAACAAGTGGTCAGAGTTCTTTATTTCTCTGACTCTACATCTCAGTTTAGGGTTACTGAACTCACTGGACAAGGACTCAGATGTACATACGTAGGAATCTGAACTCAGACCCTGAACTCAGTAGGTAGCAAGCACTACCAACTAAGCTATCTCCTCAGCAGCTCTAGAGGTTGCCGTTTTGAAGTTCAGTTTGGGGTGTTCCTGGTTCTTGGTTGATCCTGTAGACCAAATGCTTGATTACCTTTAAATTCATCTATTAACTCCCTAATGCCCTAGGTGAGGTCATTTGAAACCGGAGTCTTAGAGAGATAATTAGGTTAGATGAAGCTGTAAGGGTAAGGCTGTACTCTGCTGAGAATAATGCTCTCTGAAAAAGAGGCAGCTATGGTGACACATTGGGCTATCCTTCACTCAGGAGGCTGAGGCAGAAGAATCCCAACTTTGAAGCCAGCCTAGGCTACATAGGGAGACCTCTGTATTGAGAGACAGAGACAGAGGGGAGAACACTGTAGGAAGCAAAGGAGCTCCTAAGTGAGTGAAGTTCTGATGTGGACAGGGCAAGGCCGTTTCCCCTTAATGGCCAGGCTAAAGGATGTCAAACCCTTTCTTGGGGGTCCCAGTTAGAGTGAATCCACCAGTGTGTACAAAAACTAGCTTCCTCTAACTGTGGCTTCCTCTTCCAGTATGTTTACAGCCTGAGGCTGCCTATCTATGAAGTCCTCCTACCTAGACTAGCTAGCCCTGCCCCTGTGCTTTACATAATAAACACACTGAGGTTCCAGGTTCAGGGTCCAGATTGCTGGATGTAGTAGATGCAGATTCATCACTGTCCAGACCCCCATTGGACCCCAGGTTTCCTATATGTGTGTCTGTCTTTCTTCACTCCTTTGCTGCTCCTAGTCAAGGTTCCAGGGCCCTCGATGGTCATGGCAGAGCATCAAAAATGTGTTCTCTTTCTGGCCCTCATATGAGCACTGAGTTGCCTGTGAAGGAGGACGCAGCAGGAAATGGGCATCTACATGCCAAAAAGGAGACTCGAGGGAAATCAAGCTGCCTTGTACTTTGCTCTGGAGGTGTTACAGCCTCCATGGCTGTGACATAAATTCTAGTGTTCATGGCACCCAGACAGGGGTATGGGTGAATAAAAACATGAACAGACAAGCATGGCATGATAGAAAAAGTGGGTGACTTAAACCCAGGAATCTTGGGTGTTTGTGTGCTGAGACTCTGGGTCTTACTTAAACCTGTTCTAGCAGCATAAGGGGCTACACGCTCTACCTCATTATTGCCAAGTGTGGGTAGGACAAGTTCTCCACCCAGCCTCCAACTGCCAGGTTCCATCTGTACAAAAGGAGGAGGGCTCCCCGGGACTGCCTTGTTGGAAACAAAAGGCCAGGCTCCCTGCATGGTCTCTGCTGTTCGGAGGATCTTATTAAGGCTCAGCAGGGATGAGAGTTCCAGCTCCCTACTCAGCTTTCCCACTGTTCCCCCAGCAGGGAGTTCAATGCCTCACTGCAGATGAGGGTGGGATCCGAGATCCCACTCAGTGTTTGACAGCATATGGGTGATGAAGTCACAGATTCTTTTTTCTTTGATGCTTGGCTAGAATACAGCAACTTTCATTTTGCACTAAGTCTTTAAGATTCTTCTGGGTTTTTTTTTTGTATATATTAGTTGTTCATTATTACTCATTGATGATTAACATTTCTGCTACACTTTGTATCATAAAATATCCCAAAGGCCTGGTCTCTAGGTAGCACCATGGGACTCAGTAGACCTCTAAGAAGCAGGACTTATGGGAGGGATGATTTATACCCTCCAAGGGAAGAACGGAACCCTTCTTTTTCTTCTTAGTTTTCTGGGCATGAGATGAGCAGTTTTGTTTTGTCACATGCTCCTACTATGGTGTGCCCAAAGCCACTAGCCAACCAATCATCTACAGCCTGAAATCTCTGAAACTTTGAACTACAATAAACTTCTCTCTATCTCATGTTCTACTCCTGCCTGTCTATACAGCCAAACCCTTTTTGCTTTATAAGTTAACTACCTCGGATATTTGTTACAGCAATGGAATGCTGAGAGCTTAATATATGTGAGTGATTGGCATACTATATGTATATTAATACTGATGTACCTTTCTGGGATGACACTGCCAGTACATGTTCTACAAATATATACTCTTGTCTGTGGCCTCTCTTTTGCTCTGTTAATGATGTCTTTTGATGTATAGAAGTTCTTCATGTTGATGGATTTCAGCTTACCATGTTCTTCTCAGTAAATATGCTCCATCTATATTCTCCAAAAAGCTCATTTTAGCCCCACACTGAAGATGGTAGCCCGCTCTGAATTAATTTTTGACAACTGTGTAAGTGGGGTCAGGGTTCCTTTTTCCAACACAGTTATCTCATCGACCCGATTTTTTAAATAGCCCTGACAAAGTGGAGTGGAGTCTATCATAAATCCCACTCACAGAGAGTGTGTGGATCTGTTGCCAGGCTCTTTATTCTATTTTTAGGTTGCTTTGTTCTTTGTTGTCGTGGTGGTGTTCCCAAAACAGCAATAAAGAGCTCTACAGAAGAGACATTGATAAAGTCCTCCCACCTTCTCTCTCTGGGGTGACCACAAGGCCTCTGGGGAGGTATTTATCTCCCCTCCATGTATTAGCAGACATAAATGCTCACACATATTTAACAAAGAAGGTTTTAGTGATGTGGAGAAAAGTTTACTTGTAAAGTAGAGAAAGTCAACTATAACTGTGTACAGCGGGATTATCATACTGTGCGTGCAGCACCATGTACAGTGGCTCTAAGTGTCTAGATTGGCTAGCTCATTTAGTCCTCACAATAGCTTGAGAGGATGGAATAATTTTGCTCCTAGTTTATAGATGGTAAACTTGCCCAAAGGCACACTAATACACAGTAGCTATAGAGATCAAATCCAGGCAATCCAGTTCAGAGTCCATGCTAGTAAATAAATAAATAAATAAATAAATAAATAAATAAATACCAAAACTAAAACAAAACGTGCTTAAATCCTGTGAAAACCTTGGTCGTGGTTGTCTCAGTGATGGGCTTTGATTCTCACACCAGCTCACTTCCTCTTCTCTTCTTCCCAGCCTTCCAGATTTTCAGGCTCACTGCCCACTTCCTCTTGTCTTTCGGCACTCAGCACAAATCCATCATGACTCCTAGAATGGGTGGTTCATCAGCTGTTCCCTTCCATGTCCTTCACTGTAGGCTCTATGAAAACAAGGTCTGGTCTGTCTGTTCACCTTCAGATGCCCAGTGATTTCTGCCACACAGCAGGTACATGCAAGGATCCGGTCACAGAGCAGACTGTCAGGGAGGTACATCTGAAGGAGACATGAACTCAAGTTTCTTTCTTTGTGTTCCAGTATGATGCAGAAGAAGGTGCTGGATTCTGACACATATCCCTTGAGTTTACACATGAACTTGGCCAGCTGTGTAAGCTTAGACTATAATGTTCATATTCTGAGATCCTTTCTTTAATATTGGGTTAAATGTAATAGCTCATATCTACAAGGCTGTCTGGCATACATTAGATATTCAACAGTTACATGACCTTCTTGAGTATTTCTGAAATAATTAGGTAATTTTAATAGGTATTGATTTATTTATTATTTGTTTGTTTGTTTATTGCAGTACTGGGGGATTAAACCCAGTTCCTTAGGCATGGTAGGCAAGTGTTTTATCACTGAACTACATTCCAGCCCTCAAGTTTCTTAATTCTGCTGTACTTCTTAGGTTTTGTTCATTTGTCTATAACATAAGATAATGATTAATTCTACACCTTAGGATAATTATTAAAATTCAAGGTGATTACTACACATTACATAGAACTTAGGGTCTGGCTGGCTTAGAGTAAATATTCAGTAAAGGTTATCTGCTTATTATTATAGGTGAAATACCTTCTGCAATGCCTGACACGCAGTACTCTGTAAATAGATAGCAGTACTATGTAAATATGAGGCCCAATCTTATCTTTTTGGTCTGGGCAGAGTTATATCTGTCTGCTTTTGTGGAGCTTGGTTTTGGCTCTGCAGAGCTGGTGATGTGCAGACGCCACCCAGTGGCTGATATCTGCCACTGCACATCAGATTCTGGTAAAACTTTCCAGCTACATTAATTCCTTAAGGTTACTCTTACCTTAAGGATACATTTCCTTAGGAAACCAGAGACATTGGAATCAGAGAGGAAATGAAATTGACAGTTAATTCTGGAAGGTGGATTCAAAACTTAGTGATCAATTACATATCCCAGTGGGAAATGTGTATGGGTTTGCCAAAGACAGTGGTTTCCAACCAGGGGTAATTTTGCCCATAAGAGGACATTTGGGAATTTCTAGAGACACTTTTGGCTATCATAACTTGAGGGGGCATGGTTCATGGTGTCTATAGTCTGCAGACCAAGCATGCCGTCAAGTATTGTAAAGCCCACAAGACAGCCCTCATGAAAGATTATCTAGTCCAAACTCCACCAAGGTCAAGAAACTCTGCCCTCCGATGGTTGTTAGGAACTCCCCTGGGCGTTCTGGGCATCACAAAAAGCCATGGAAGTGCTGTCAGTGGGAGCCGCCAGTACTATGTCCATCCATCTCATGTAAGTGGGAAGAATGTGCTAGCTAGGAATTAGCACAGCCTATGTACAGAACTCTCCAAAGGCATGGGAGGGGCATCTTGTAGACCATTTCTTTCATTTATATTTCTGGGCTACAACGCATGTCTTCCATGTGACCACTGAAAGTGTACACAGTCATTAATCACACTGAAGATATGCACAGAACATGTGTTAATCAGAAAGTCCCCAAATCATGAGCTCAGTTAGGAGATCCTGAGACTGGGAGTAGCGGTGGTGGGGTGGTTGCTTAGCAGGATGTCTAAGATCTTGTTTTCAAGATTTACTTATTTTTATGGTATGTGTATGGGTGTTTGCCTATGTGTATGTATGTGCACCACATGTGTGCAGTTCCTGCAGAAGTCAGAAGAAGTGTTGGATTCCCTGGAAACCACACGGTTACACATGGTTATGAGCCACCATGTGGGTACTGGAAACTGAACCCAGGGCCTCTGCCCTTCACTGCTGAATCATCTCTCTAGCCTCAAGTCCAAGATCTCAGATTTACCAGCAAAAGTAAATCTATGTAGAGCTGGAGAGATGACTCAGCAGTTAAGAGCAGAGGACCTAGGTTCGGTTCCCAGCACCCACATGGTGGCTCACAATCATCTGTTACTGCAGTTCTAGGGAATCTAATGCCTTCTTCTGACCCCTCACCAGGCAGGTACATAGTATACACACACACACACACACACACACACACACAAAACACACACATAAAATAATAAATCTAAAAAGATCACTTTTAAATAAATATATATGTAAACTAGGAAAGCTACAGCCTTCTATGCAAGAAAAACAAAACATGATACTATGAATCAAGAATAAGTTCTACTTCTCGTGCTCTCTGATATTTGTATAACAAATTTAGGAAGCAGTGAGATCTCTCTTTTTCTCTTATATTTGTTCTACATTGAAGAAAACAGGCAAGGACTATTCAGGAGAGGGTCTATGCAGAGGACCAGGAGACAAGGTGGGAGAATTGTCTATGCAGCATGTTCAGCCTGGGAAGAGAATAAAGATTCAGAATATCGGTTCAGAATATGGACCTCTCAGACATTTCCAGCACCACTATGATCAATAAAGCAGGCAGGGGGCACCCTGCCCCCATCCTGTGGACACCTGGCTACACTCTCCTCTACCTACCAGTGGGTCCTGGATCCTTGGGTGGTAAAGGCTTCAGCTGTCCAGGCGAATGGGTGGGTACCTGTCCCCACTGCTGTTTGGTTCAGCCTCCCAGCCCTAGTCTCTGTGCAACCTTGTTCCTGGTGCAGTCCTGTGTGAGGTGAGAGATGCCCTCCCTGTCTAGACCTGGAGCCTCTCTGGCTGGGGATGGGCGCGTGTTTTCTGAGCTTCTCATTCTCAAGTCTCTAGCTCAGAAAATCAATAAACTTTTGCTGACGGATATTACTTTGAGTTCTATTCATATGTTAATGGCGTTCCGCTGCTTGCTGCCTGGTGAGACCTTGCTGCTTTTTTGTATCTGGTGGGAATCATTTGATCTTCAGGCTGGGATGAGAGGCATCTTTCCTCTTCTTGCCTGTTTACCCGATTGTGCAGTTTTCTCTAAGGCGTGACGGGAATTTTCAAAGCTTGCAAAAGTTCCTTGGAAAAGCTTAAAGCTCTCTCTGGAATCATCTTTTGAATTTTTGTTTCCTGTGTCTACAGTGCTGCTATTTTCCAGAGAATTTTCAGAAAAAGATCATGAAGATAACCCAGATGTCTTCAGGGGCCAGTCCTTATCTTTCCACCTTGTTTGAAACAGTCTCCCCGCCACTGCATAGGCCAGGCTATCTGGTCCTTAAGTGTCCAGAGGGTCTCTTGTTTCTACCTCCTATTGCCCATAGGCATGCTAGGTTTGCAGACACCTGCACTGCTGAGTCTGGTTTTTAAATGGGTTTAATGAATCCAGAGTCAGGTCCTTAGGCATATGTGGCAAGTACTTTTTACCCCTGAGCCATTTCCCCACTCCCACCCCCACCCTGTGTCTTTGACCACACACTTCAGTCTGTCCAGGCTTGCCCTGCTTTATCCTAGAGCATCTCATAGAGATGCCTGATACCCAAACATCTGCCCATCACTCTAGCCTCCTGCTCAGTTCAGATACCTGGATACTTGCCCAGAGATATCTAGCAGTCACTCTTCCACCTAGAACTAGATCTTCTGATTCCCACGGCCCTTTGATATGTGCCTAGACGTACACTCAGTTTCCATGGTGATTTCGATGGTATCCAGCAGATCTTTCTGTACTTTCTGCACAGTGGGAATCTAGCTGGAGTTCTACTGGACTAGAAGTGGCCTATGTCTTATTTTGTTCTGAAAGAATCTCGTGTAGCCCAGTCTGGCCTTGAACGTGATATATACTCAAGGATAACCTTTGACCTCCGGATGCTCTTCTTGCCTCCACTTCGATGTTGGGATTATAGCTATGCACCACCATGTCCAGCTTGGCCGCTCATCTCTCAAAATGAGCTCTCAATCTGAGTCACTATTTCCTTGTAGCAGCACCGCCTTTTAGAAACCTGCTACTCTCCAGCAACACACTGCTAGCTCAGTGCTCTCTGCCCAGCGGGCTTCTGATAGGAAACAGCCCCTCTTCTACTCCCTGATATCTCCACCAGCCCCATCTCCAACACAGACCCAGACCCAGTAGAAGTCTGGAGATTCAGTAGAAATTACTGCCAGTTTTTCATTGTTTGTCTGCTTTGCTTTTTCAAAGTTAATATTGTATTTCCCTTTGCCTGGCCATTTGTTTGTCCGCCTTTAAGCTAACATTGCAAAATGCCTCACAGTCTGGAATCAATACCGCAAGTTCCTGTGGAACAAAACAGCATTCTTCAGTAGAACCACCTCAGAAAACTAGTGGCAAAGCCGGAGCCTGGCCACCAAATTATGGTGGGTGAGTCGCTATTTGCTGGAAAATAGATGTGAGGTAAATCACGCAGGATGTACATTTCCGCTCTCACTATTACAAGAGCCTCCATAAACTGGGCCTCACTTTCCTGGAGGGGGAAACTGAAAAGCTCCTGTCAAGTAATGATGGGAGGCACTGAAGCAAGAGTGGGGTGATTTGATAGAATTCTCTCGAAGCTCTGCTAATTCAGTCTCACTACACTCAGCGCACGCAGCCAGAGCTGATCCGAGGAAATGACGGCATCGCTTATTCTGCTGTGGATTATTTGTTTCTTTTCTCCCTCGCAGCGTTTTTTTTTTTTTTTTTTTTTTTTTTTTTCATTTGCTTCCTATTGCCTTTTTTTTTTTTTTTTTTTTTTTTTTAAACAGCTGGGGTACATTTTTCCATTTTTTTTTTTCAGTACAGTCCAGGGATTGATTGTGAGACACCATCAGCCATGCCTAGGTCTGCCTGGCTGGTCACCTGTGAATAAGTAACCCCATTTTTCCATCCAGTGTATGCTACAGGCTGCCCAGAGCCTCAGCGTGGACTTCTCTCTTGTTTAGCCTGATGTTCCACGTTTTCTTGTCACAGAGCTCACGTATGAGATGTGCACAGTGACTGTCCAGTGACTGACATGCGACGAAACAAGTGCTGAGGCTTTTATTTATCATTTTTAAAAAAAAAATGTCTTATTGAGATCCACAATCTCCAACAGACCCTAGCCACTTGCCACCCCAGGGCTTCTCTTTAGACATAAAGACCCTCAGAAAGATGAAGGTCCAGAGATGGGAAACTTTACAAGTTGTAACCAAATCTAGGTTATTTATAGTTAATGATATCACTTATCAATTACTATTTTGTCTATGAGTTTAATGAAGATTTCTTTTTAAGGCTTTTTTTTTTTTTTTGTAATCCTTTTGTGAAGACAGGATCCCACTATGTTCCTTGGCTGTCCTGGAACTTGCAGAGTTCCTAAGCCCTGCAGTTGTGTGCCACCATGCCTGGCCCTCAAAGACTTTTTATTATTATGTGTAAGTGTGGAAGAGGTATACACACATGTATGCCTCCGGTACACTAACCACAGCACTTCTGGACCACTGGTATCTGCATGATAACATATATCCTAGGACCAATGAATTTTATAGTATAAAGCTCCTTTTGCTATCAAGTGAGCTTGTTGGTCATGAGTTACTTGTTGTGGTAAAGATGATAATCTTTGTGAATCACTGGACGATGATTCCAACAGAAATATCAGGAGCAGAAAAGAAAAACCTGGAAATACATCTATCCCCACAAGTGTGATTTCTGTTTCCAATGAAGGAAGCGTTCCAATTTCCCACCAGATTCCTTTGGCGAGTCCCACTGGGGAATGGTGCCATAGTGGGGGCAGTGTCAGCTTTTCTGTGGCAACTGGGCACTCTCCAGAGCTGGTAGTAAGTAACAGTAACTTTGCTGAAGGGCCATGCATGTTTAGCTTGAACACAGTGTTCATGTGAATCTGTTTCAATGAGCAACCGCTGGCACGGCTGGAGAAAGAAGCCAGCTGATACTAGTACATACCAGATCATCCCGTCCATCTGATTTTTGAGTTTATTTACCATGGGTGACTGTTGGGCATTTTGGTGAGACATGATTGTCTTTATACACCAAGCCTGTTCTAATGGGCCTATCTACACATCTCTTCTCCTGATCATTTCTGTCATGAGTTATAAATCCCATAATGGTAAGTCAAAGAAGGAACAGTAAACAATGAATTGTGTAGCAGATTAAAGAAATGCAGCCAATTAGTAAGTGTATCTACTTTTGTCCATGCAGGACATAAAATAACTGGATCCACTGAATCCACTGTGCAGACAGAGGGTTAAGCTCCAGGTGACACATGACTTCCACAAACCCACATTCTGACCAATGGGTCCTTTGGTGCCACTGGTAAATGAGCCGAGCACAGAACCGTTACCTGATAGTTCCCCAAAGTAGGGCTGTTTTCCCTCCAGATACAACAGCACCTTGAGCAAGATACTGCAGGCCTTTTAGGGATCTATTTACACTTCGAAGGTCCTTCTTTAAATGGTTGCAGCCTGCCTTCAGTCAGTTATCTGTAGCATGGGTGCCTCCTTTGGTAACTGGGTGTAAGGCAGTGAGTTCCTGCTGTGCTGAACGTTGCCATATAGACAAAGCCATCTTTGTAGATTGCCCATCTGCTCCTGCCTAAAGAACCCATAACCAATTAGCTTCTACCTCAAAGCTTTAGAAGCCAAACACTCTAATAGGTCTGTCCCTGAAATACATTACATAATTTGCCCACCTTGAATCTTAAGGAATTCTTAAGGAATGGCTGTGCCCATCCAGAAGCCCAGTTCTCAGTGGTCCCCTGCTGCTGTCTTTGGCATTGCTTCCCAGGGCTTCTCTGCATTGTGCTAGCTTAATACTGTGGAAAATGAAGAGTCTCCCTGGGTGGTAGCGGAGGCAGCTGAGGAAACTGCCGCTTTAGGTCCCTTCTGCTTCCTGTCTCCTGATTTTAGAACCTCGACAATTTGCCACTCTAATGGTTATAGGCCACCCCTTTCTCCTTCAGAAGACTTAAGAAGTTAGCTGCCAAAGCCATTTGTGGGCACTTATGGTAAATACTACAGTGCTGATATCCATAAATATACCTCTGTCAATCACTTTAAGCCAATCAAATTCAGAAGTTCTCCTCTTCGGTCTGATGCATTTCACATATGCTTGCCAGCTTGCCTAGATTAAATGCATCCACTCATGGACTAATGACTGAAAGAAAGAAATGTTCATTACTTTAAAAATAACTGATACGAAATTCCTAGTTTTAAGCTTTGTTTATTGTTTATTATCACTGTGTGATGCACCTGCGGAGGCCAGAGGCCAACTTTCTGGAGTCAGTTCTCCCCGTATACCTTTACATGGGTCTGGGGATCAAACTTGGGTCTCCAGACTTTTGTAGGAAGCACTTTGACCATCACAGCACCCCAACCTTACAATGTAAAACTTTTCATGTGTCTCTAGGTCTCTTAGGTCTTTAGGCGTATGTCAGACCCTCCTTGTTGCAGGATATTTGATCACACTGTGAACCCTAAGAGTGTATACTGGAAAAACCTGTCTCTAGTAGTGGTGTGGCTCAGCCCTAGCACACAAATTTAATCCAAGAGCTTTCTGTTTATTGTAAACAAGATTGAATAAAGTCAACCCTAGGTCAAGAGGCAGAGCAGGCAACCAGTTGACAGGGATTAAACATAAGAAAAACCAGGAAAAATAAAGGAGGAACTTAGAATTAAAGGATATTTAAGACATCGTGAAAAAGGCTTTCCTTCTGGGACATTGGTAGAGCAGGAAGGTCAGCTGGGTCCTTTCTCGGCATCTCTGAGCTAGGAGGCTTTCACCACAGCATCTGACTCCTGAGTCTTCATTTGGTAAATAGAACGTTTTGGATTTTGTTTTAAAAACAACAGCTTCTCTTGCTCTCAAACCTTTCCTGGCTACACTGAGGAACTCTCTGTTCTCCTAACCTGCGGGTAAGGGAAACATGGCCTCGGAGGAGTCAGTGCTCTGGAACAGCACATCCTGAAGCACAGCGGGAACATAGAAAAGCCATTCACAGAAGCAGGAACCCAGGCAAGCGGGACACGGCTTTATTTACATCAATGGTTCCTCAGCCTGTTTAGGTAACAAATCCATTGTGAGTCAGATAAAAACTATGAAAAAAAAACTCTATAAAAGCTGTGGTTTTGTTACTATTTTTTAGCTAGCATTTAAAGGGAAAGGATTGGTATTGAAAATGTTTAAAGAACGTCCATCAGAAGAGGGCAGTTAGTTATGCACACAGAACTGCACTGCATTGCACCATCAGGGTCCAATTAGCAACCATTTGAGAGATAATGAGAATTGCATCCGTTTTCTGGTCCCAGGAGTGGATAGGTTGGGAATTTCACCTTCATGAGCAGCATTCTCAACATGTAGGCAGAGACCCTTTGGGGAATCAAATGACCCTTTCACAGGGGTCACCTAAGAACCATCAGAAAATGCAGATATTTACATTGTGATTCATAACAGTAGCAAAATCACAGTTATGAAGTAGCAGTGAAAATAATTCTATGGTTGGTGGTTACCACCGGATGAGGAACTGTGTTAAAGGGTACCAGTGTTAAGAAGGGTAAGGACCGTTATTCATGAGTCTTAAGTTCATCAACCATTCACATAATCAAATCCCCTTTGCTTTGAATTCACACGCAATGTGCTAGCTAGTTTTACGTCAACTTGACACAAGCTAGGGTCATCTGAGAGGAGGGAACCTCAGTTGGGAAAATGTCTCCATAACATCCAGCTGTAGGGCATTTTCTTAGAGACTGATGTGGGAAAGTCCAGCCCATTTTGGGTGGTGCCATCCCTGGGCTTGTGGTCCTAGGTTCTGAGCAAGCCATGGGAAGAAAGCCAGTACACAGCACCTCTCTATGTCATCTGCATCAGCTCCTGCCTCCAGGTTTCTGCTCTGTTTGAGTTCCTATCCTCCTTTGTTGATAATGAACTGTGATATGGGAGTATAAGCTGAAGTAATTTTCCTCCACAAGTTGCTATGGTCGTGGTGTTTCACCACAGTTATAATAACCCAGACAAAGACACATATTAAACAGACTTCTGATTATAACTTGTTTTCTCGGGAAGCCTGTCTAATGATCAGGGAAGAGCTAGATGCCTCTGGAAGAAGGAGCCCCAGTATGAGCTGACCAACTTGCACCAACTGGTATTTCCCCCTTTTTCTTCTTCAGACAGCTCAATAGGTATCCCAGGTTGGCCTTCAACTGATAGTCCTCCTGCCTCAGGCTACCAAATGGTGGAATTATGGGTATGTGCTGTGTCTGGCTGTTGGGATTTCTAAATGGATCATTCTCTGCGATTGGATGGTGGAATCTACATATTAAAGATGATTATAAGCTTTGGAACATCCTCAACAGAGAAACAACCTCTCTGAAGAACTGTTGTGGGCTCCTACACCTGTAGGGCGAAGGGAATATGACACATTTGCCACATTTCAAATCTAAAGCTCTGAGATGTCTCATCTTGGGATACAGCCTGCCAGAGTTCCTGACTTGATTATTTTGACTTGGGACTAAATGAGACAAATCACATGTGGAGCATTCTGGGTCTTCTGCAGAACAAAAGGGCTTTGGTTATTTATAATATATGTTGTGGAGTTGCAGACTCGGGGCAGAGTCGCACGGTTCCCCTGACAACCAATTATTACACAACACTTTGAGATTCAAAATGTCTTACCATAGGAAACAATGTTAAATTTTTGAAGACCTAATATTTTCGAGGAGACTTTCAAATAATCTTACAAAGCTACTTTTTTTAAAAAGGAGATAAAATATTGATCAGGATGACTACACATAAAAATTCTCCATGCTAGTTACAATCTCCAGACTATTTTCCCCTTCATCTTTTTTGCCTTAGGACTGCCTTCAGAGCTCTGCATTCTGTCTGTCTTACACCTTAATAACACTTCTCTTCCTAGAATTTCTTTTCTATTTTTTCTATTTTTTTTTTATTTTTTCTCCTTTAGCAACTGAGAGAAAAGGAGGCTGCCGTCTTTATCTTCAGGCAAGATTTTATCAGCCAGAACTCCATGGATAATGCAAGGTTTATAGAAACATAGGAATTAATAACTTGAATGTGAAAATAATATGTTCTTTTTTTAAAAAAAATGTATCAGTCACATTTCACCCAGCATGTAAATCGACTCCTAAATCAAGTCTAAACTCTCAAGCTGAATTTTAAGCCCTTCCAGAAATTACTCTCATCCATATATTCATTTTGCCCTCAATCCCAGCTCTGGCAATTTGTAGAGGTTCAAGTACAGGCAGTCCATTTCATTTTGAGAAAGGGTCTCATTCTAACTAACCTCAGACCCACTATGTAGCCCAGGCTGGCCTTGAATGTACCATCCTCTGTCTCTGCTTCTACTTGCTGGGATTACAAACTGCAACATCATGTCTGGCTCACAGAAAGTTTATTTGGGAGCTACATGGAAACCTGCAGGAGAGAAGGGTCGAGAAAGGGTGTGCTCAAGGGACTGCCACAGAAGGCAACCAGAGTTAACCCCACAGGGAATTCAAGGGGCTGTGCAAGTCCCCGAGAGTCAGGCCAGCCAAGAGCAAGACATTTGAGTATTTCCCAACCACTCTCATCGCCATTGGCTGAGGCTGACTCAGAGGGATGCCCTTTCCTTAGCACCTCCATGACAAGTTCAGAGTTCATGTTCTGAAACAGCCCCCAGAAAAGTGATGTGCCCAACCCAGGGACGGTAGATTAGAAGGGGTCTAGGCAGAGCACTGAGAATATGTTTCACATCCGATTCCTGCCAATAAGTCTGTGCTTCTCCAATTCTTCTCTCCAGTAAATTATCTTCTTGTCCTTCATTGTGGTATGGAATCCTTCTCTTTCAAGCAAACATCTCTGGGTAGCCCTCACTCACAATGTGTATAGCTGCTAAGTGTGTGTGCCAGGAGTGAACAGGAGAGGTAATTTAAACAAAAGTGCTCTCCTTTGAGAAAACACAGCCCTTAGGACCACAGACTGTCAAGGAGACCACACTCTTGTTAGAAGATGGGGCTGATAATCCTAGCATTTGGGAGGCAAAAATAGAAAGATCAGAAGTTCAAGGCTACCTTGAAATTGTGAGGCCAGCCTGAGATAAATGAGACAAAACAGAGCCCTTGCTGAGACAGCTACTGCCCATGGGCACAGCTTGGGGAGTGAGGCAGGCATTGGCCTTGGCATGGCTAGACTCCCTTGGCCACCCTTCTGTAGGCAGGACAGAAACCATAGGATTCTATCCCCTCAGGTCATCCTCTCCTCGATAGCCATCAGGACTTACACCTGATAGAACCTGGGAGCAGAGTATGATTACCACAGATATTGAGTGTGTAACCTGGCCAGCTACTCCTCAGTGTATTAACGAGTTTTGGGGCTCAGGAGGAGAAATCAGGTGTTCCAGAACCAACTGGTGGAAAAAGCAAGAAAACAGAAAATGGAAAGTGAAGTATTACCCATGTTTCCAAAGCCTTGGAGTACTTTTTCCTAGTGAATGGTAGCATCCTCTCCTCCAAACTGCTAAGACAATAAAAGAAGAGCCCTGGCCAAACTTGGCATGTCAACCCATGTGGCATGTGGTGGTTTGAATAGGTATGGCCCTAAAGATTCCTGCGTGTGAATGCTTGGCCCATAGGCAGTGGGCCAAGAAGATGTGGCCTTGTTAGAGGAAGTGTGTCACTATGGGATGGGCTCTAAAATCATATATGCTCAAGCTATACCCAGTGTAGCACACAGTCTCCTGCTGCCTTCAGATCAAGATGTAGAACTGATAGGATGTAGACCTCTCAGCTCCTTCTCCAGCACCTGGACTCTGCTATGCTTCCCACCTTGATGATAATAGACTAAACCTATGAACTGTAAGCCAGTCCCAACTAAATGTTTTCCTTTATAAGAGTTACCTTGGTCATAGTGTCTTTTCACATCAATAATACTCAAAGACACTCATTTTATGGCATCTCCAAACTGGCACAGGAGAAGAAAATCAAGGAGATGGGTCTATTGTTCAGAGCTTTGGTAAAACCTAGTCTAGGGAACATACTGAATGTGGGATCTGGGTGCTATTGTCAAGTTTATGGACAATGTGCAATGTGAAAATTCAGTGGGTTACTTCTTTTAAACATTTAAAGTTAGGGCTGGAGAGATGGCTCAGCTGCTCTTCTGGAAGACTTGGGTTCAATTCCTAGCATCATACAGCTCAAAGTTCCCTGTAAACCCAGTCCCATTGGATCTATCGCCCTCTTCTGGACTCTACCAACACTGCATGTACATGGTGCATAGACAGTTATGCAGGCAAAACACCCAGAGACATAAAATAAAATAATAATTTAACAAGTAAAAAACATTTTAAATTACATTTATAGTGATAGAAAAGTTAATTAAAACTGAGACTGGAGTAGTGGCACTTGCCTATTATCTCAGCACATAGAAAGTGAAGACAGGGGGCTAGTGAGATGGCTCAGCTGTTAAGAGCACTGACTGCTCTTCTGGAGGTCATGAGTTTAAATCCGAGCAACCACATGGTGGCTCACAACCATCCATAATGAAATCTGATGCCCTCTTATGAGGTATCTGAAGACAGCTACAGTGTACTTACATATAATAAATAAATAAAAACCTTTGGGTCAGAGCGAGTGGGGCTGGAGCAAGGAGAAAGGAAAAAGGGGGGGGGGGGAGAATATGAAGACAGGAGGGTTAGTCTTCAAGGTCATTGCTACACAGCAAGGTCAAGGACAGGCTGCTCTGTGTGACATCCTATCTCAAAGAAACCAAAGTAATAATGAATAGAATGGAGCATAGTGCTACATACCTGTGAAGCCAGCATTTGAGAGGCTGGGGCTAGGAGGACAGGCACAACTTTAAGGCCAACTTGCTCTATGTAGAGAAAGTCAAGCTAATAAGGATTTCATAGCTAGATGCTGTGTCAAAACTTAGAAAATGGGATTAGTGGAATAGCTTAGTGGATAGAGGACACTGTTTGAACCCGATAAGCTGAGTTAAATCCGTAAGACCCACATGATAGGAGAGAACCAACTCTTGAAGATTATCCTCTGACCTACACACATGTGCACAAGTGAATACATATGTGTTGCATGCACATGCACACTAAATAAATAATGTTTAGAAATTTTAAACATTAAAAAGTAAATTAGCTGGGCATGGTAATGTATACTTGTATGTAATCTTGACACTTTGGAAGGAAAGGCAGGAGAATTGTTACAAGTTCAAGGTTAGCTCAGTCTACATAACAAGTTCCAGAGTAGCCAAGGCTATATAGAAAGACTCTTTTAAATAAAGTAAAATGAGAGCAGGGGATGCAGCTTATCAACAGTTAGCAGAGCGTTTGCCTAGAATACACAGTACTAGATTCTAGTGCTAATATGGCATTAACAGAAAACAGGGCCACAGAATGCATATGGAGTTGAATAACTTTGTGGCGTTGATTCTCTCTCTCAACCTTTATGTGGGCTCTGGGGATTGAACTCAGGTCTCCAGGCTTGTTCAGCAAGCACCTTTACCCAGTGAGTCATCTAAATGGCCTTATCCTGAAGTTTCTGAGTGTTCTAAAACTTAGAAAACATAATCATTACAAAAATAACAAGCCAGGTGTAAAGCTTAAGTGGACTTGAGAAATATAAGACCATGACCTTGTTCTGTGAGTGACAGGTAATCTATTTTGATGACCTGACGGCATTCTTTTCATTTCTCATAAAAATCTGAGTAAGAAAAAATTAGTGGTTCACATGAGAGTTGAATAGATGATTAGAAATAGAAAAATGGAATATTCTCACTTGTCAGCTGTCTTGGTTACTGCTCTACTGCTGTGATAAAGCAGCGTGACCAAGGCAGCTTATAAAGGAAAGGCTTTGATTGAGCTTACAGTTTCAGTGGGTCAGAGTCCACAGTGGTGGAGCAGAGGCATGGTGGCAGAAACAACTGAGAGCTCACATCGTCATCCTAAGCAGGACTCACAGATACACAGTGGGAATGGATTGAGTCTTTTAAAGCCTCAAAGTCCACCCTTCCATCAAGGCCACACCTCCTAATCCTTCCCAAACAGTTCCTCCAACTGGAGACCAGGATTCCAGTACATGAGCATACGGGAGCCATTTTTATTCAAACCTTCCAATTACTACTCTTTCCCTAGATACTAACCCTTCTTTCTTCTTCTCCTAAATTCTCACTTTCAGAAGAGGATACAGTTTAACTTGTTTACTTACTCACCTTTATTGCCATCCTCATTCCCAACTATGAATGACCCAGTCTTATACATTCGGTATCCATCCTTTCCATTGTATGTTGCTTTGTTTCTTTTTAAGATAGGGTCTCATATAGCCCAGATACAACCTAGGCTGGCCTCAAACTCCTGCAGATCCACCTGTTCCCAGCTCATGAGTGCTGGAAGTACATGTGTACATAAGTACTTGGCTTAATTATGAAATTTTTTTTGTTTATTTATAAGACGACCTGTGCCATAATTCAATCAGTGTTTTGTTGTTGTTGTTGTTGTTGTTGTTTTGGAGAGAGGATCTCAAGTCATGTATTCCTAGCCTTTGAACTCAGGTCAATGAAGATGACCTTGAACTTCTTATCTTCCAAACGATTGCTCCTACAGGTATGTGCCACTGTCCCTGATTTATTCCACACTGGGAATTGAACTCAAAGCATCATGATTACTAGGCAAGCACTCTACCAATCGAGCTACGACTCTAGTCCTTTTGTTTACCTACAGTATTTGTAAAACCTTGCCACAGTGCTGAATATGCACCCCATTTGCTGCCCCTAACTGATGTATAATGCTCCACTCCTCATATTTTGCCTACTTAGTCTCCCGGTGACAGGTAAGTAGATTGTCTGCAACTCCCTTCTTATACAAATAAAAATTCACAATGTGCACCCTCATACATCTCCCATTTGGACATTTGTGAATTTCCTTTGGATGTGCACCCAGAAGGAAAATAATTAGGTGGCAGAACACATGAGCTCTCCGTTTAATGAGTCCTGCCAGGTTGCTTGTAGGAATACTATACCAGTCTCCTCTGCCACTGGCAGTGTGTGAGTATCCCTACATTACTGCCTTCCTGCCAACACTAAGCATTAATTAGCTTTCTAATTTTTGCCAGCTAAAAGGGCAGAAGTGATCCTTCTCTCACTCCAAGCCATAGATGGGCACATGATAGCGTTACAGATGGAGTCAGTACTTATCGATTCTGTTGCTCCTTCGAGTCTCACACCTACTGAGCTTCAAAAATCCATCAGCTCGGAGCTGCACACCTCCCAGGAGTGCCTTCCTCATTTCTTCTCTTCACCACCATCCAGGAAAAAGATTCCCTTCTCATTACTGCATTCACACCACCAGTATAGTCCCCATCTGCCACCAAACTAATATTCTAGAAGCATGGCCCTTTGAAACAGGGATGAGGATGTTAAGAACAAATAGAGGTGGGAGGTTTTTATTATGATGATGATTTATCATTGTATTCATTTACATTTCAAATGATATCCCCTTCACAGTTTCCCCTCCACAACACATCTCCTGTCCCCTTTGCCTCTATGATGGTGTTCCTCCACCCGCCACTCACTCCTGCCTTGCCACTCTAGCATCTCCCTATGCTGGGGCATCAAGTCCTCACAGGACCAAGGGCCTCCCCTCCCATTGATGCCTGATAAGGCAATCCTTTGCTACATATGTGTCTGGAGCCATGGGTCCCTCCAGGTATACTCTTTGGTTGGTGGTTTAGTTCCTGGGAGCTCTGGATGGTCCAGTTAGTTGATATTGTTCTTCCTATGGGGTTGCAATCCCCTTCACCTCCTTCAGTCCTTCCCTATCTCTTCCACTGGGGTCCCCGAGCTCAGTCCGATGGTTGTCTGTAAGTATTTGTATCTGTATTTGTCAGGTACTGGTAAAGCCTCTTGGGACAGCTATACCAGGCTCCTGTCAGCAAGTGCTTCTTGGCATCAGCAATAGTGTCTGGGTTTGGATGTCTGCAAGTGGGATGGATCCCTAGGTGAGGTGGTCTCTGGATGGCTTTTCCTTCAGTCTTTGCTCCATTTTTTGTCCCTGCATTTCCTTTTGACAGGAACAATTCTGGGTTAAAAATTTTGACATAGGTGGGTAGTTCCCATCCCTCAACTGGAGGCTGTGCCTATCTACTGGGGGTGATCTCTACAGGTTCTATCTCCCCTTTTTGGGTATTTTGGCTAATGCCATCCCCACTGAGTCCTGGGACTTTTAGTGGTTACGCCCAGTTCCTCATCCCCACTGCTACATGTTTCTATTCAATTTCCTGACCCTCTGTACCTCTCTCCTGACCCTTCCCATATCTGAGCCTGCCATTCTTTTGTTTTCCCTTCCCCCCACTTCCCTCCCAGGCTCCCCTGCCTCTACCTCCTATGATGAATTTTTTCCCCTTCTAAGTAGGATTGAAGCATCCACACTTTGGTCTTCCTTCTTCTTAAACTTTATATGGTTTGTGTGTTATACCGTTGGTATTCTGAGCTTTTGGGCTAATATCCATAGTACAGGGATTCAATTTTCTTTATAGAGGGGAATCTCTTATCCTAATGCAATGTAAATCAACCAAAGACATTGTTCTTAGGTAAATTTCCATAGAACTCTTATTTGTTGGTTGTTGTTTGTTTTGAAGTCCTTTCATTTCATTTGAGGCAGGATCTCACTCTGTAACCCCTCCTGTCCTGGAACTCATTAATAGTATAGACTGGCTTTGAATTCATGACAATTCCCTGCCTCAGCCTCCCAATTACTAGAATTATACCCCGCACTTGGTAGTCATTTGAGTAAAGAAAAATAGATACATCAAGAGTGATAACATACACCTATTAATCCTGGTAAGGTAGGAAGGTGTCATGAGTTCCAAGCCAACCTGGACCACAGGGTAAACTCCAGGTCAGCCTATGCTAGAGTGATACCTTTCCCCCATTTTCCAATAAAGGAAGAAAGGATCAGGAGTGCAAGGTCATCCTCTGCTATAAGAGGTTCAAGGTCTAAATTACATGAGATCTTGTCTCAAAAAGCAAATAAACAAACCCAAAGATTTTGAGGGTGAGTAGAAGAGTAGAAAGGATAGTGATTTACTAGAAAAATACTAAAGTGTCTCACTGAACCCAATAAGTAGTGTAATCTGAGGGTAGCTTTTATCTCTCAACCTGCATGGCTAATGCCATTGTCCCACAAATCCCTCACATCAGTGTTGCAGAGGTCACAACCCAATGAGACCAAGACAATTATCTCTTGGCCTTAAGATTATCTCACTTTGCCAAACTCCTTGAATTTCTATCACCCAGAACAGGTGCCCACTAGTGGAAAAGAAGCACTTGAGTGAGAGTCAGAAGGAAACACTTTGTTTTGCAGCTGCTGGATAGTCTAGCAATGGTCATATCATGAGAAATACTATGAACTCTGGATACAGGTTGTAGCTAGAAATCTTGAACTTGGAGCTGGATGCAGAGGACAGGATTGTCACCTCAAAGTGAGCATGAGGTAATATGTGGCTTGTGTCTGTGGGGACACCTGGAATTGTACATAAGAGAGGAGAGAGAAGACAGGTATGTGCCCTGTGCAGTAGAGAACAGCCTGGGTGATTGTTTCTGTTTTGCTAATTTCCCTTACATGAGAACACCTTGAGATGCAAAACATTACTTCTCAAAATCTGCTGGCCAGAACCCAGTCTATGGCCACATACTCCTGCATGAAGAATAGGGAGGGAGCCCCAGAATATGCTAGGAAGTAGAAGAAAGAAGTTTGGTGAATGTGGTAGTTTAAATAGAATGGCCCTCATAGACTCATGTGTTTGAAGCTTTTTCATAGGGAGTGGCACTGTTAGGAGGTGTGGCCTTGATGGAGTAGGCGTGGCCTTGTTGGAGGAAGTGGGTCACTGAAGGCAGACTTTGAGTCTCATATGTTCAAATGAGGCCTAGTGTGGCACATGGTTCCTTTCTGCTGCCTGTAGATCTCAGCTCCTTCTCCAGTACCATGTCTGCCTGAGTGCCGCCATGTTTCCTGCCATAACAATAATAGACTAAATTTCTGAAACTGTAAGCCAGCCCCATGTTTTCCTTTACAAGAGCTGCCTTGGTCATTGGGTCTATTCACAGCAATAGAGACTCTAAGACAGTGAACATCTGGTCACTTTCTGTCACCAAGGCCTTCAATTCTATCCAAGTGGCTTCAAAACCCTTTGGATTCCAGAAAGTCAGCTCTGTTCTCTTCCACCATTTCCCCTCTTCTGGACAACAGAACATCCCAGCAAATACTATATCTAACCTGGGCATAGGAGGCTTAAAACTTGCTTGCCCTTGTCTACATTCGTGGTCTGGTTCTACACAGCAGTGAAGGGGGTTTTGTTGCTGGGAAAAGGGGTAAGCTTCCTAACTTAAAGAGAGAAAAGAAACACAAATGGAAAAGTAAAGAATCACAAAATAAACAACATTTATTTCCCAGCTCCACCAAAGAATCTACAGTATGCTAACAATCTCTAGGCTCAGAATGGAGAAGCTTCCTGTCTGAACCTGCAGCACCATATTTATATCCCTCTCTAAATGAGATGAGAAGAGAGCAGAAGAAATATCATTCTACTCAGAAACCCAACTCTCATATACATGCATATACATGCGTATATACAGGAACACACACAGGCACTCACACTAGTGTGCTTGTGTGCACTCGTGTGTGTATGCGTTTGTGTGTGTTTGCATTCCACAGGCTTCCAAGGTCTGCAGTGGCTTCCACCCATTGTTTGCAAGTTGTTGTAGGGGTACTGTTTATCCAAGAGTCAAAAACAATGTAAGAATATGATAGGGAAAGGACTGACATTTATACTTGGATAAACATTAGACTTTGATGCAAAATGAACATAGTTGTTTACTTTATAATCACAGCACTGAGGAAGCTGTGGTATGAGGACCATGAGATCCACAACAGCTGGACCACAGATTGACACCTTATATCAGATAATAAAAGAAGATATGTGAAGAATTCATAACAGCCAAGGTATAAAACTAGATGTTCTATACATAGATATCCATCAACAGATGGATAAATAAAAAAAAATGTAGGGGTCGGGAAATGGCTCATGAGATACTCTGCAAGCCTGAGGACCTGGGTTTGAATCCTCACATCACATTAAGGAAAATAAAAAGTAAAAAAAATCGAGTGGTGGTGGAGCACGCCTTTAATCCCAGCATCTGGGAGGCAGGAGTAGGTGGATCTCAATGAATTTGAGGCCAGCCTAGTCTACAGAGTGAGTTTCAGGACAGCTAAGACTACACAGGGAAACTCTGTCTTGAAAGAAAGAAAAAGAAAGAAAGAATGAAAAGAAAGAAAGAAAGAGAGGGAAGAAGGGGAGGGAGGGAGGAGGAAGGAAGGAAGGAAGGAAGGAAGAGAAGAAAGAAAGAAAAAGAAAAAGAAAGAAAGAAAGAAAAGAAAGAAGAAAGGAAAAAAGGAGAAAGAAAGGAAGAAAAGAAGAAAACAAAGAGAAAAAAGAAGTAAGAAAAGGAAAAGAAAATTAGAGCCTGCCTGGGAGCATCTGTAGCCCCAGGTTGGAGGGCAGAGGCAGTGGAACCCGAGAGATCACTGGCAGAATGGCCCAGCCCAAACAGTGAGCTTATGGTTCACTATGGGACACTGTCTCAAGGCATAAGGCAGAAAACTATAGAGGACACCTGGCGTATTGCTCTGGCATCTGCATTCATGTGCACAGGGATATACATCCACATACTCACACACATAATAAAACAATTTATTTAAATATGGCATATATACACAATAGAATTTTATTCAGTTACAGAGAATGCAATTATATCTTTTTCATGTTAAGCAAAATAAGACAGATTCAGAAAAACAAATGTTATCTCCCATATGTGGAATCTAGATTTTTTTTTTTTTTTTTTTTTTTTTGGTTTTTCGAGACAGGGTTTCTCTGTATAGCCCTGGCCATCCTGGAGCTCACTCTGTAGACCAGGCTGGCCTCAAACTCAGAAATCCGCCTGCCTCTGCCTCCCAAGTGCTGGAGTGCTGGGATTAAAGGCATGCGCCACCACTGCCTGGCTGGAATCTAGATTTGAACACATATATGATATGAACATACATGTGAAGCTGTGAGAGAAAGAAGTGTAAAGGGATGGGTAAGGGGAAATAGAAGAGAGACAAAGTACCTCATGCTTTCTCTCCTATGTACAATGTATGCGTGTGTGTGTGTGTGTGTGTGTGTGTGGTGTGTGTGTGTATAGGATAAGAACATAGAAGGGAGACTGCTCCAGGGGAGGACAGAAACCAGCAAGCATGGGGTTAAGAGAGACAGTGGGGCACAGGAGTGATTAGTAATTACGTACAATGTTAAAAAAACAAAAAAAGAGCTAGATAAAACCCAGCAGTGGTGGCACACGCCTTTAATCCCAGCACTGGAGAGGCAGAGGCAGGCAGATCTCTGGGTTCAAGGCCAGCCTGGTCTACAGAGCAGTTCTAGGACAGCTAGGACTACACAGAAAAAACCCTGTCTCATAAAATCAGAAAAGAAAAAGGAAGAAAATACCATTCAGAAATCCTTTTTTAAATTAATAAATTCAATCATATCCTTATTAATCAAACATGATATTTGTATTTATTTACATTTCCTATTTCATGCTTACCCCCAATATTTACATGCTATTAGGAGATATTCATTGTTTAAGACTACTATGTGACTACCATCACAGTCAAAAGCAACCAGAGGAGGCGTAGCAATTAAATATAATGTGGCAGCCTGGGTGGAATCCCAAAGAACACAGAATGTTAGATGAAAACTAAGGAAATTTGAATAAAGGACAGACTTTAATAATAAGGTGTCAATACTGTTCACCAATTGCCACAAATGTCACATGGAGGTAAGAAGTTGATAATGGAGACTAGGTCCAGAGCACACGGGAACTCCCTGTACTCTTCCCCATTTTTCTGTAAATCTAAAACTGTTCCAGCAAGCCAAGACTATTTTTTAAAAGACCACATTATTATTCCCTCAACTAGCTGTTTTTCTAGCATTAGGCATTCACACTGGTTCTGGCTTTCCACTGTTAAAAATAGTGTTTTAAGAACACCCTGTACAGTGACCTTTTCAATGAGTTCAGAACCAGAGTCAGCATCGAGTAAACCCAAAATGGAGGTGAACTACTGTGATCATTTTACCTCTTCCAAGCCCTAAACAACATCATTTCCCAGCTTGCCCAGTGCTTAGAGCATCTCCCCACAGCACTTCATGCCCCTCAAATGATGAACACTGTTCTAGTCTCTGCCTCTATTCCCATCCCAAGAGGGAACCCTGACCTGAGGCAAAAGTGGTAAACAGTTCTAGTCCGACACTCACCGAGTCTGAGAGCTTCCACGGAAGCACTCACCATGTGACAGGTGCTGGGGCTCCAGATAGCCCTCTTAGCTGGGTATGATGGCTCACATCCCTGATCCTGACACTTGGGAGGCTGAGACCAGAGGACTCCTGGGACTTTAAGGCCTGCCTAGGTCAGAAGACAAAAGCAAAAGAGAACTGACACTCTTTATGCAAATAGCCATTTACTCAAAGTGTTTCATGAATCCGTGTTGGTGGCCACCCACACTTGACACTTGCTTGCGTTTTTTTTTTAAAGTGAACTGGTTTCATGCTCCGCTTGGGGCACCTTCCTCCAGATGTTTTCCTCTTCTGTGATATAGAGACCAGAATCTACACAACAAGCATTTTTTGGTTCAGAATGTAGCAAGAATGAAAAGTCATTTTACTCCAGGCAGTGGTAGTGTGTGCCTTTAATCTCAGCACTCCAGAGGCAGGTCTCTGAGTTCAAGGCCAGCCTGGTCTACAGAGTGATGTCCAGAACAGCAAGGGCTACTCAAACAAACAAAAATCTTAAAAATCAAACAAACAAAAATTACCCAGAAAAAAAAAAAGTTAAAGAAAAAAAAAAAAAAGCCAAGCAAGACAGTGTGTTCCTATAAACCCAACATTTTAGGGTGGGGACAGGTGAATCCCAGTTGCTTACCGGCCAGCCAGCCTTGCAAAAGCAGCTTCAGGAAGGCAGAGTTAGCTGATCTCTGAGAGTTTGAGGTCTTCCTAGTCTATATAGCTAGTTCCAGGCTAGTCAGGACTAAATAGTGAAATCCTATCTCAAAAAGAGAAAGGGGTGGGAGAGAAAGGAGGAAGAGGATGAGGGGAGGGTGGAGAGGGAGGAGAGGTTAGAAGAGAGAAGAGATCATATTTCAGGGAGATCAGTCTGAGAGCAATAGAGAATGAGACGAGACATCATCTTCTTGGATGTCCATCCCCACATGAATGTACAACAGCCATGTGCATATGCACATACACCACACATATAGGACAGAAAGAAAACATAAAACAGAGACCAGTAAATCAGAGAATAAAACTATGATTTAATATGTGACTTGGAGCTGAGTATAAAAGCTATAATCTCAGTACCCAAAAGGCTGAATCAGGAAGATTTTGAACTTGAAGCCAGCCTGGGCTACGTAGTGATATCTTGTCTTTGACACCTATGTATCAGAGCTTGGCATAAATGGTTCAAACCTGTAAAGCCAGAAACTGCATAAGTAAGCCAGGAGGATTGCTACAAGTTAGAGGCCAGTTTGAGCAACATGGTAACAACGTCAAGGTCAAGGCTAGCTAGGATACATTGTGAAACCATGTCTCAAAGGAATGAATAAGTGAACAATGAAAAACATTTGGCTAGGTATTTGTAGAAAGCTAGGGTGGTTTTGCAGATGAGGTTGCATCAGATGAAAACATGTAAATAAAAAGGGGATGATATACTAGATGGGGGTCAAACTGAGTAGGAAAGCAACCTGCATAAGAGGGACGGAGGGAGCTAAGTTTAAGTAACAGAATAGAAGGGAGAAACTAGGAGCCTGGAGGAAGGCTCTGTGGTTAAGAGCACCCGCTGCTCTTGCAGAGGAACTGGATTCAGTTCCCACCATCCACAAAGTAGCTCCTAACTGTCTGTTAACCCCAATTCTAGGAGATCTGATGGTTTTTCTGGTTTCCCTGTATATCAGACATACATGTGGCACACAAGCATATACATGCAGGCAAAACACTCAGACATAAAATAAAAAATTAAACACACAAATTAATAAATTTGTGTTTTTATGTGCAGGTCACTAAGTCCTCCACCCTGCTAAGAGTGGGTCATGAAATCTTCTGCATCAGCTGTGTCAAGCTGGGAGCGCTCACCCAGGCACACTGTCAATTGAGGTGAAAGAGGCCGACAGCAGATCAGAGAGAACAATAGTTATGAGGGAGATGTCAGGAAGTAAAAATAGACTCTTTATAAGAAGATAAAGAGTAAGAATTACATAAAATGGGTGAGGGAATGAAAAGAAAAATAAAAGGACATGAAAGTTTATCTAAGTTCAATGATGTCTTAAAACTAGACATGGGGCTGAAGAGATGGCTCAGCGGTTGACAGCACCTGCCATGCTTGCCACTGACTCAAAATCAGTTCCCAACATCCATGGAATCCGACGTATCCAAGTATCCAAACACTCAAACTCTCTCTCTCTCTCTCTCTCTCTCTCTCTCTCTCTCTCTCTCTCTCTCCACACACACACACACACACACACAATTTTTAAACTTTTAAAAATCTTTATGTGTATGGGTGTTTTGCTGAAATGCACACCTGTACGCCTCATACCTGGTGCCCAAGAAGACCACAAGAGGATCAGATTCCCTGAAACTGAAGTAATAAACAATTTTGAGCTGCCATGTGGGTGCCGAGAATTGAATCTATGTCCTCTTCAAGAACAGAGACCGAGCCGGGCGGTGGTGGCGCACGCCTTTAATCCCAGCACTTGGGAGGCAGAGGCAGGCGGATTTCTGAGTTCGAGGCCAGCCTGGTCTACAGAGTGAGTTCCAGGATAGCAAGGACTTCACAGAGAAACCCTGTCTCGAAAAACCAAAAAAAAAAAAAAAAAAAAAAAAAAAAAGAACAGAGACCTGTGCGGCTAATCTGTTCTCTGTTAACAGATCACCCATTCTACCCAAGCTGCTCCTATGCATGGTCAGTTTCAAGAACCTCCTTAGTACAGGAAGCCTGAGGAAAGCAATTTTGCTGATGCTCTGTGGACAAAAGCAAGAGTGAGAGAAAGGGACAGTCAGGCAAGGAAGCTGAGACAGTGCTTTGGGATATGCTTCATCTGACCCATAGCATCTTCAGGACATCCAGCTGAGTTATTCACTGGAACCCTTAAGAGTCCAGATGGAACCACTGAACAGTTAAAAGCAGTCTGACAGGGAAGCAGAAAGCCATCTATCTCCTGTCTCTGTCTTCTCATGTGTTTCCTCCCACTGCTCAAACTCGATCCCATGGTGCTCACAATTTGACCACTCTGGAGAGCCCCTGGGGAAGCCAGAACATGGATCTAGTCAGCTCAGCCCTGGTGCTGAAGCAGTTAGAGTCCCAGATTCAGTGACTGTGACAGACTCTGTTGCAGATAAGCTGGGCAGCCTGAGGACAGCCTGAGACCAAAGGACAGAAAGGAATGAGCCATTCTGGAGACCAATCTACCTATAGTATAAAGGGCCCAGACCTGGAGAAGCAGGTAAGTGAGCCAGGCTGGGCCCTCTGCTGGGAACGCCTGGACCTTGTTTAAGGGTCTACTCTTACCCATTCATACTGGATCTTTTTTTTTTTTTTTTTTTTTTTTTGTTTTTTTTGTTTTTTTGTTTTTTTTCGAGACAGGGTTTTTTTTTTTTTTTCGAGACAGGGTTTCTCTGGATAGTCCAGGCTGTCCTGGAACTCACTCTGTAGACCAGGCTGGCCTCGAACTCAGAAATCCGCCTGCCTCTGCCTCCCAAGTGCTGGATTAAAGGCGTGCGCCACCACCACCCACCCATACTGGATGTTAAGAAAAAAAAAAGGATGATGCTTTCATTTTTTTTTTACTCTAAGAAGGGAAGTTTAAATTCAATTCTCCAGGGGCTGGAAAGATAGCTTGAAGGTTAAAAGTAGTGGCTGTTCTTCCAGAGGTCCTGAGTTCAATTCCCAGCAACTACATGGTGACTCATAGACATCTATAATGAGATCTGGTGCCATCTTCTGGTGTGCAGAAATACATACAGGCAGAACACTATGTACATGATAAAATCAATAAATCTTTTTTTTTTTTTAAATCAGTTCTCCAAGTGTGTGCCCAGTTGCACTTAGAATCTTAAAAAGGAGAACTAAGACATCAAAATATTACATTACTAGAGCTGATAATGGCTGACAGGTTTTTTTTTTTTTTTTTGGTTTGGTTTGGTTTGGTTTGGTTTGTCTTTTGGAGGGAGGTTGGTTGTTTTTGAGACTCTAGGCTAACCTTTAAAACTCACTATGTAGTTGAGGATGATCTTGAACTTCTGATCTTCCTGCTTCTGCCTCTCAGGTGCTGGGATTGTAGGCATGCACCATCATGCCAGGTTTTATGGAGTTCTGGGGGAACCCTATCAACTGAACTACTTTGTCAGTCACTGATATATCCAGGGCCATAGTCGGTATCTGCCGTCTCCTCATCTACCAGCCGTCCTAGGCTTGTGAGAATGTTGGCCAACTTGTGTTACTGGCCTGGTGGGACAAGCCAGACCTTTAGCTCTCTTGCTTTGCTCATGTCTGGCCACATTCACTGCAGTTCTCACTCCTTGCTGCCAAGGCTCCTTTCCCAGAATCCCCTTTCATCTCAGAAGCACTCTTTCTGTGTCATGAAAGACAACCATTGTCACTCATGAGAATGAGTGTCAGCTACCCCTTCCAGCACAGAAATGTCTTTCATTATCAAGATCCACTGCCAAGAGGAGTCCAGAGTGATTAAACCATGACCACAGCTCCCAGTTCACAACACACACACACACACAGGAACTTATCAGATAGAAAGTTACTGGAAACATAAATTCTACAAGGGGCTCACTGAGAAATACGGTGGTCAAGAGCAGTATTTCTACCAACTTGGAGTCTCTGGGACCTATTTATTGTAGGTATTTGGGTGACAAAACCATCTCACTCCGTACCACAGCAGTAATGAACTACAGAAGGAACTGTAAAGATTGGTACTATTGCCAGAGCCTGAAAGATGCCTGGTCATTATCTTGCCATGTTCTTATTTAATTTGTCCTTTTGGCAGATGAAAAATCTTGATGAATCCTGAAGAACAACAACAGATCACTATCAACATAATTGGGAAGGGAATCCAATTATAGCTGCAACCTTGGTATGGTGTCTTTATTGGAGCTAATCAATACAGCCCCTGGCATCTGGAAAATGTTTCCTTTTCAACCTAAAAGCAAACTGTTTTCATGTGGCATGACAGCTGTATTCCTTCACTAATTTACCTCAGGGCTACATCAACCTTCAATTTCCAGCATCACGTAGCTAAGAAGGAGCCTCAATTGTCTTGATAGCCTACAGAATACAAGGCTGGCTCATTTTATTGATGTCATTATGTTTCATTAGATCTGATGAGCAAGAAGTATCAGGTATTCTGGGTACTTTGGTAGAACATGTGCCTTCTGGGAGATGAAGATAAACTCATACAACTAAAAAATTTGACATATAAGTTCCCTTCAACAGCTGAAGTAGTCCACGTCCTGGAACATGTTGAAATTCAGCTTTGAAAAGGAAAGGCAGGTGGTTCTACTGTACATTGTCCACTGTGAGAAAAGAGGCCCACAGCTTGTTAGACCCGTTAGGATTTTGGAGTAAACACACACACACACACACACACACACACACACACACACACAACCATTTGAGTATGCTGCATCAACTAATTGTCTTGAAGTTTTGAATGAAGCCCACAGCAAGAAAAGTCTTTATAACAGGTCTAAGATGCTTGAGGTACCTTGCTGTCTGATTTGAGAAGTGTCATGCAACAGAGAAAGAAAGTGTAGGGGTGGACAAGGGGACTTCCTACCCACTCACAGAAGAATCACAAGCAGACCTTAGAAATCTGCAGTGGGGCTTGATTGTATGAATTTGCACCATGTCTATGCTGGTGCCTGGGGGGCCAGAAGAGGTGTTGGATTCTCTGTAACTGGAGTTACAGTTGGCTTGAGCCACCCAACATAGGTGCTGAAAATTGAACCTGGATCCTCTACAAGAACAGCAAGTGCTCTTAACCATTGAGTCATCCCTCTAGCCCTATGGATCTGATAAGAGTTTAAATATGAAAACATGAAACCTTTAATAATGGTGCCTGCCGTGAGATGCTGTCCATATGAGTTGAAATCACAATAATAAAAAATTATCAACTGAGCCAAGTGTGGTGGTACATGCCTTTAATCCGAGCATTAGGGAGGCAGAGGCAGGCAGATGTCTGTGAGTTCAAGACCAGCCAGGTCTACCAATCTAGTTCTAGAACAGCTAAGGCTACACAAAGAAACCCTGCTTTGAAAAACCAAACCAACCAACCAAACAAACAAAAATTAACTACTACAGTAATGGCCAAAATTCAAGAGAAGCTAAATAATTTTGACACAGAGCACCTCAGACTCTAGCATAATCAGTTAATCTTTCCACCATGGGAGAAAAGGTAGTGCCATCGTGCCAGGCCAGGCTCTCCTTTTTATCTCATATCCAATTTACTAAATCCAGCCTGTTAAAGACAGTAGCTATCTACAACTACCATAAGAAATTTAATACACAGAGATTATAAAGGCAAGCTGTAGGGATGGACGAATGACTCAGTCGTTGAGAGCACTGGCTGCTCTTCTAGAGGACCTGTGTTTGATTCCCAGGACCCATCCATAACTCCAGTTCCAAGAGATCCAACACTTTCTTCTGGCCTCCTTGGACACAAGATACACATGTGATACATAGACATACAAGCAGGCAAAAACCCTCATACATAAAACAAAATAAAATGAAACAATACAAAACAAAACAAGAGCAAATAGTAATCTTCTGGGCTGTAACCCAAGTAGTAACTGATATTACTCTCTTTCTCCTCTACTGTGTCCTCCCCTGAATCCCATTCTTGTAACTGACTTTTGGCTACTTTATTGATTCCTTTTCCTACCACCCTTCTCCACCCTTCCAACCCCCCAACACTAGGTAGGAGAGAAAGAAGGCTAGAGGGGAAAGGGGGCATTGATATCATTAGACTACTTCCTGCTGATTTAGGGACATCAAGTCCCTTGGGGACAAGTCCAATCATCATGTCAGGATATCCAGTTTCTTCCTCTCATCTCCTTGTGCACAACCACTTGACAAAACGCAATGACAGCAACCAGCCAGCCAATCAGCCATTTCTACGGGGGCTATAGCATTTATACATCCTCTCAAGAGTCCCCAGAATTCCAAGTGCAAACTATCTCCAGCTGGCAAAATCATGCCCCTACCAGAGCAAGAGTCAAATCGTAGTTAGATGCTATGGACAATCTGAAACAGCTCCATATCCTACATCTGGAATTAAAACAAAACATATTAAATATAATATTAAAACATATTCCCATAACATATCTGTGTTTTTAAAGAAACCAAAATTCTCACTACCCACTCTAGCATATCATCTCATTTAGTTTTCAGCCTGGTAGGGTGCCACCAGCCTTCATGTCTCAAGTATGAAACTCTGTCTCCTTGACCTTGTAAACTGTGGTTGCTACCATTACTCCTTCAACTATTTCTAAGTGTGGAAGTGCCAAGACACACCATTGAATTCTGCCTTGTGAAATTTGCTCAATGTCTTCAGCTACCGCTGCTTGTTATGACTATCAGGGTAAATAGCCTCCATCAGTATAGCTTTCAAAGCCTGCGAGATCACAGGACAATGACCAGATCTGTGCTATAGATTCAGAGTGACTAGTGGCTTTATGGTGCCTTCAGCGGAAAGTTCTCCACCCCCAGGAAACACATTGAGGGAAGGAATAAATAGTTAGGGTTGGATATTGGAAGTGATGATGAGGGGAGACAATTTCCCTGCCCTCTTCCCCCTCCTCCCTTGCTGCAGTGCTGCAGATCACACAGAGAGCTTCCTGTGCTCAGTAAATGCTCATTCACTGAGCTACACCCCTGGCCAAAAAAGGGTCATCTTGTTCCAACTGTATATGCTGGCTAGAAGATAATGAACACAATTCATCTTGGAGGGCAGAGTGTCTTACCCTCAACTTGGCAGCTTAGCTGAGCCATTTCCCTGCTGCCTTCAGATATGTAAAATATGGTAGGACACTGGACCTTATGGTCATTGTTATGCACTTCCTTTGCCATAAGACAAATTTCTGGTCAAAGGCAACATGATTTAGGATGTGATGTCAGCTGATCAGCCACCTGAAGTCCAAGCCACTTTAGTAGGTAGCAGTGTGGGGGAAGGCCCTCAGAGCAGGAGAGGCAACCATTTTAGAGCAGGTGACAAAGTCAGTAGTGGGGTTCACTTCCCTTGGCATCAAGCAATTGTAATGACCTTGCCACCTGTGTTAGGCTTCTCGGAAAGCTAGAGCTGGGGCAACAAAAAGCTGGTGCAAACAAGAAATGGAATTAATGAAAGTTCCCTGGGGGAAAACAGTTATGCGAAAATTGAGTCTTTTTTCAGAATTTATTACTTAAATAAACAGCTAAATCAGTAATGAGTGTTATTAGCAAGAATGAGACAGAGGTTCTGAGAAAAATTATTAAAGAAGAAAAACTTAAGGAAATTCTAGGAGTTGACAAACTGTAATTAAATCACTAGGTTTCTGTGTTCAGTTTCAGAAATAAGGAAGTAGCATGACTCAGAAGAGAGTGTGATCATACAGTTAATGACAAGCTTTGGTACCTTCCTGAAGGCAAAACTAAGCAGTTTAAGGAAGCCTGATGTTCTTCTATTCCTTACAGAATTATAATAAAGATAGGAATTGTATTGAAACAAGGGCTCATGACAGAGACACAGAGGAAGGCATCCTGGCTCAGTAAACTGCCTGCCTTCCTGAGCAGACTTGTCAGACCAGAACTTTTCTGATATTATAGAAAAAACAAAAGCAGACTGCTTTTGCTTAAGCAAGGGGCTGCATGGTATTTTAAAAACAAAGAAAAAGAATATATTTATGCCAAATATAAAAGAAATAAAGAAGAAGGAAAGGAAGAATTAAACAGGGGTCAGAGAGACTGGACTTTTGGGGAAACCAAGTTTGATATAGCAGGTAGTAGGAAATAACTTTGATCTATTAATTTTGTGCCAAACTGAACAGACAATCAAATTCAAATAGAGTCATCCTGTCTAACATTTCTGTAACCACAAGGCTTTACAACACCAATCTTAGGGAAGAAACTATTTAATTAAAATAAGTTGATTTTATCATAATGCTAACTTTTAGCTATAAAATTGCTGTTTGTTTGCTTTGTTCCTCTTTCAATATTCTTATGTAATCAAGGAAGACTTTAGAAGTAAATGTATTTTGAAAAGCTGTGTAACCAATGAATAAAGCTTCTGAGGATATGATTTTATGTATAAATAAAGCCTGTGAGGACACAGGTGGTCAGAGTAGGTCAAGCAATACAGAGATGTGCTTCCTCTCTGTCCTGTCTCTCATGAAACCATACCGAATGTTATCCATGGCTGAGTCTTCCCTCGCTGCTCTTGCATCTGTCCTGCCCTCAGCCGATTGGACCCCGCATGGTCCAATCCCTACAACACTAGGTTCTTGCACAGCTTCCGTCCCCCATCACAGTAGCTAATCTGATCCTGGGCCTATTGTAAAAATCATGGCTGACATAGACATTTTCTTAGAGGAGTCTCTCTGAATGCCTGGTTGACGAGCATCTTCACTAGAGTAGACAGTGGCCAGTGATATTAGTAACACAAATCCCTAAGACCCACTTCTACAGAGCTAGCCACATTATTCTTCTCTAGGGCACTCTGTCTCCAATTTTCTAATCTTTTTGGATTCTGTACAGCTGGCTGACTCATACATAGCTGCTAGAAACTAGATGTATGTTCTTATTTTAAGCTATTGTTCCTCTATTAATAATGACAGAGGTTGGAGATACAGCTCTGTGGTAGAGTGCTTGCTTTGTGTGAAAGTCCCTGGGTCAATGTCCAACACTAAGGAAAATAATAACAATAAAAGTGACAGTCCAGCTCCTACTTCTTTTAGGTCTCCTTAAGTGAAGAATTCGTGTAGCAGCTGCCCAGTTTGGACTGGCAAGAACTAGTGTACTGAGGCTCAGCGTTTGGGAGGCAAAGGTAGATAAATCTCTGTGAGTTCAAGGCTATGGTCTATGTAGTGAGTTCCAGGACAGCTGGAGTTTCATAAAGAGACAATATCTCAAAACGAAACAACAACAAAACCAATCAAACAACAACACAACAAAAACCATAGTGCGCTGGGAATAGAGAGGTGCCTCAGCAGTTAAGAGTACCTGTTCCTATCCCATGTGCAGTCACCAAAGGTAGACGCTGACGTGGATGCCAGGAAGTGCATGCTGACAGGAGCCTGATATAGCTGTCTCCTTAGAGGTCTGCCAGAGCCTGAAATATACAGAGGCGGATGCTCACAGCTAACCATTGAACTGATCATGAGGTTCCTAGTGGAGAAGTTAGAAAGAAGACTGAAGGAGCTGAAAGGGTTTGCAGCCCCATGGGGAGAGCTACAATACCAGCCAACCAGAGCTCCCAGGGTCTAAACCACCGTCCTGGGAGCACATAGGGAGGGACCCATGGCTCCAGCTGTATATGTAGGGAGGATGGCCTCATTGGGCATAGGTGGGAGAGGAGATCCTTGGTCCCATGAAGGCTGGATGCCCCAGTGTGGGGGAATTAGAGGGTGGGAGGTGGGAGTGGGAGGGTAGGTGGGGGCACATCCTCATAGAAGCAGGAGAGAGGGGGGATGGGATGGGGGTTCCTGGGTAGGGGGAAAATGGGGTAAAGGGATAGGGGATAACATCTGAAATGTAAATAAAATATCAAAAAAAAAAAAAAAAAAGAGTACCTGTTGCTCCTTCCACAGGACCCACATTAGAGTCCCAACATCCATTTGGTGGCTCATAACCTTTGTAATTCTTTCCAAGGGATCTAATGCCCTCTTCTGGTCTCCATAAGTACTGCACGTACATGTGCAAAGTCAGATGTGCAGGCAAAACACCTGCATGAAATGAAAAAAAAAAAAAAAATCTTCAAGAAAAAGAACCAAGCCGGGCGGTGGTGGCACATACCTTTAATCCCAGCACTTGGGAGGCAGAGGCAGGCGGATTTCTGAGTTCGAGGCCAGCCTGGTCTACCGAGCGAGTTCCAGGACAGCCCGGACTACACAGAGAAACCCTGTCTCGAAAAAAACCAAAAAAAAAGAAAGAAAGAAAGAAAAAGAACCAATGCAGTCATACAAAATTGTTTTCTCCGAAGAATTCCCTTCCCTGAAAAGCTGCAGCAGCTCTGGACTACATAGTGGGCACCAGGCTAGCCAAGGCAAGACTTTGTGTCAAAAAACTAAAGTCATTTTAAATTATTTCTTGCTCTCCAGAGCTTAAAGAGCTCTTTTATATGGCTAACTCCCTTCCCTGTTTTAAAGTCCTCTATGTTTACCTTCTTAGATTTGTGGGCTTATAACAGGCCCCCAGACCTTAGCACAACTGACACCATGACAGGAGTACCATTCAGGCCTTCGAACCTAGCACATAGGTAGTAACATCTGCCAAAATGAGAACAAAGACCTAATCCATTAAAATTTACAGTTCTTAGAAAGTCCCCAGCTGTACTAACCTTGCTTTTTGGCTTCTGGATAGCTGTTGTTGCTAACTGAGGTGTGTCAGCCCAGATGTGTGTGATTTTTGTGCTTGAAAGTTCACCCTGAGAAAGGGTTGGGACTGAACTCTAGCCCCAAAAACCCCGTGTAGTGACATTCTATTGGCTTGAACCAATGTCCAAGTGGTCTGCTCTAGTAGATACCTCACGATAGACTCTTTATGTCTAATACTTTTTAAAATTATAATAATCCCAGCACATTGACTCAAGGATATAACAATCCAACAGACAACAGGCATTTAGAGATCAAGTTGTACCCAGAGAGCCACTGTGGATGGAGAGTGACAGGGTACTACTTACAAGGAGACATTTCAGTGGGGTGGAAAAGATACAGAGTGAGGGGCGAGAAAGCAAGAATTGAGAGACAGGATGTGAATCATTTCTTTTTAAAAGATCAACAACAATGAAGCTCCTAGCAAAGACTGCCCACATTAGAACAGTGTTCCTGTCTAGGGTCTCTCGCTGTCCTCTGAACTCAACCCTACTCCCTAATCATTCAGGCCCCTCTACACTAATCTGGAAAACAAGATCTTCTGCTTCACTGGCCCTATGTCTGCTCCAATCTCCCAGCAACCTGCAGTAGCCAGCACAGAGTGCACTAGACAATTGATCAATAAAGGACCAGTGTGCAGGGGTTTTGTAGTCATGGTGATACACTGCTCAGGTCCTCCTGTTCAAGGACTTGCTGTCCACAGTCAGAGTGTAGTCCAGGGACAAAATAAATGCCAGCTTTTCAGTGGATACCTGAGCACGCAGGGCATCCAAAGACTACATCATCTCAGTCTGACCTGGGCCACTCTTACAGTTCCGGGTGGGTTAAGGCTAGACCAGGTCTGCTTTGCCATTCATTGTCTTCCCTTGCCCAATCTTGCTTCCTCCCTCTTCCCTGCCTAGAGGCTGAAGTCTGTGATATTTGCCAATAAGACTGGACTAAGTGGCTTGGTTAGTAAATCATCAGGGGATGATATTTGTAATGGTATTTTCAAAAACGATTAGATTGTGAAGACTCTAACCTAATGAAGGGATTAGCCCCTTGATGGAGTCAGAATACCATAGTGTTACTGGGAGTTGGTGGAAGCTAAGAGGCAGAGCCCTACTTAGAGGAGGTAGGTGATTAGAGGTATGCTCTGATCTGTTCCTCTAGTCCCCTTTCTCTACTTTTTGTCTGCCCTCAGACAAATAGCTTTCCTTGGACACACACTTCTGCTACTGTCATGTTTCTGCCCGAGTATGTAGTTCAAGTCCTAAACCATCAGAAGAAACAAATTCTCTCTCTCCCTTGTTTCTTTTTCTTTTTTTTTTCTTTCCTTTTCTTTTCTTTTTTTTTTTTTACATTTTTCAAGACAGGGTTTCTCTGTGGGCTGCCCTGGAACTCACTCTGTAGACCAGGCTGGCCTCGAACTCAGAAATCCACCTGCCTCTGCCTCCCAAGTGCTGGGATTAAAGGCATGTGCCACCACTGCCCGGCCCCCTTGTTTCTTTTAAAAAAGTATTTAGAAGTAGTAGCACCAGCATCAGTAGTAGTATGTGTATGACAGAGAAAGAGAAAGGGAAAGAAAAAATACAGAGACAGAGATGTCATGTCACAACACACACATGTGGAGGTCAGAGGTCAACTGACAAGCATCAATCCTTTCCTTCTACCAAGGCTTCAAAGATTGAATAGGCAAACACTTTGACTTGGGGAGTCTTCTCGCTTGTGTCTGATGTGTTGAGCAGCAGGCACAGGCCAGAGAACAGAGCAAGATGTTCATGGTCAGAATAAAAGGAAACACTGGGTTCAAATTTAGCCTTGGCTTCAATGCCTACAGTCCTGTACCAGGAAACTTGCTTTGAGAACCTAATAACCTGCCTGACCTGCTAATTTGACCTTCTTTTCTTACCCTTTGACCTCTCTACTTCACACTTTGGGTTCAAAGAACACTGGGGGGGTCTCTAGAGGAACAGAACTGATAGTGGGTACGTCCTTCCTGGAGGCCTTCCCTCACACTAAGCCTCCCAGGTCAGAGAAATCTGAGCTATCTCCATGGCGATTCAACACTGTAACAAAGTTGCCAATTTACTGCAGGCTGCAGGGCAAACCACTCCTGTCTTGTTCATGACATAGCTTCAGTTTTTCCATGCTCTCTGGGCTCCATAAATGAGGATAAATATTATCAAAACTCTGTATGTTTGGTTGGTTGGTTGGTGTTGGTTGGTTGGTTGGTTTGTTGTTTGTTTGTTTGTTTGTTTGTTTGTTTGTTTTGAGACAAGGTTTCTCTACTTAGTCCTGACTGTCTTAGAATTAATTCACTATGAAGACCAGGCTGGCCTCAGACTCACAGTGATCACCTTGTCTCTGCCTCCAGAGTGCTGGGATTGAAGACCTGTGCCATCAAAGCAAAAGCTTTTTTTAAGTTTTAAATGTTGGCAAAAGTCCAACATGGATACCCAGCGCATATTTATTGAGAGGCATGGAGCAGAGTGGAGTGGACAAAATTCTGATTTTAGAGGTATTCAACTGTATTAACATAGAAATCCACAAGATGTCAGTGTTTCTACACAAAGAAAATACTGATTGCCAGTTTGGATGTTACTGAAAGCATTTCCCCTCTGATGTGAGACATGAATAGCTGAACAGTGAATATTCACACAGAAGCAACAGAGCCTGTTTGGTTAGAGAGCCTGTATAATTCACACACACAGACACACACACACACACACACACACACACACACACACACGGACACAGAGTAAATGCTTCAAGTTCACTGGAACAAGTAAACGCTCCTTTTTCTCTGTGTGTCACCCAAATGCCCCAGCTGCACTGTGCCCGTTACAAGGATAACTATTTTCATCTGCCGTAATGTAGTCCTAACATTTGGGAGGTAGAGGCAGGAACATCAGGAGTTCAAGGTCATCCTCAACTATGTAGACAGCGTAAGGCCAGACTGGGCCACAAAGAAATGCTATTAAAAAAAAAAAATGCCCCCATTGTCTGTCCATTCTGTTATATCTTAATGTATTTAAACCAATTTCCCTGTGAACAAATATCAGACAGCAGGCTATTTTAAATATTTTATTATTAGAACTATTTGGGAAAAAAAAAAAAAAAACTAGGCATAGTGGCTTTAGCCCTAGCATTGGGAGGGGATCTCTGCAGGTTGGAGGCCAGCCTGATCTACATAATGAGTTCTAGAACAGCCGGGATTACATAGAGACCCTGAGCTGGGCTGTGGTGGTGCATGCCTTTAATCCCGGCACTTGGGAGGCAGAGGCAGGTGGATTTCTGAGTTCGAGGCCAGCCTGGTCTACAGAGTGAGTTCCAGGACAGCCAGGGCTACACAGAGAAACCCTGTCTCAAAAAAAAAAACATAGTGAAACCCTGTCTTGGCAGAAGAAGAAGGAAGAGGAGGAAGAAGAGGAGAATAGAAAGAAAGAAAAAAGGAAAGAAATATTTTTATAATCCCTTATTTTATGGGTGTGCTAGTGCAATTATAATTTAAATTCCAATGTTTTGCTGTGGCAACTTAGCCTACTACTGAGCTTATCCTTTTACACTCTCGTCAGTGAGTGTCCTTTTTTTTTATAAGCTTATTACACAGTTATTTTATACATACGAAGTATTTTTTACACACAGGTCATGCAACCTTTGCAACAGGCCAAGACCTAGCACAAGGGACTCCATGATGGAAGTACCACTCAGGCCATGAAATTCAGCATGTAGACAGCACCACCTGCCAGAATGAAAACAGGAGCCTGAGTCACCAAAGCCCACCAATCTGGAAAAGTCTCTAAATGGACTAACTGCTTGTTGGCCTTTGCCGTTCTGCTTCTGTCTAACTGTTCTTGCTAACAGAAGTATATCAACCCAGGATATGGTTTTTGTGCTTAAAAGCTTACCCTGAGAAAGGCTTAGTGCTATACAGAGATCTTGAACTCCAGTATAGTCGCCAGCTGGCTGATAAAGACTTTATATTGGTTTACAGCTGTGTCTAAGCAGTCTTCTCTGGTGGATACCCCACAACACGACATTTTCCCAATATGAAAAGTGACCTATGTCACATTTTATGGTTTTTAAAAATAGTGTCATTGAAATATATTTATTTCATACAATAAATTTCACATTCAAGACCTAGAGAGATAGGTCAGTAGCTCAGTGGTTAAGAGTACTTGCTGCTTTTGCAGAGGACCCAGGTTCTATTCTTAGTACATGGTGGCTCACAACAGCCTGTATCCTTCATTTCCAGAGGGTCTAATACCTGCTTTCAGTCTCTGGATCTCACTTTATATACCCACATAGACACATGTAGTTGAGGCCAGTCAGGTGACTCAGCAGGTAGAGGAGCCTGTGTGCAGGCCTGAGAACCTGAGATCAATATCTACAGCCCAGGAGGTGGTAAGAGAACTGACCAAGCCCCCTCAGTCAACAGGTTTTACAGTGCAGCTGTGAAGATTAAAAAGAAAAAAGATGATTAGACAATATTGCAGCATGACCCCAGCCAGTTCTGAGGCTGAAGGCAGGTTTATTTATTCCCACTTTTCTTTCTTTTTTTTTTTTTGTTTTTGTTTTTGTTTTTGTTTTTCGAGACAGGGTTTCTCTGTGTAGCCCTGACTGTCCTGGAACTCACTCTGTAGACCAGGCTGACCTTGAACTCAGAAATCCATCTGCCTCCGCCTCCCAAGTGCTGGGATTAAAGGGGTGCACCACCACTGCCCAGCGACTATTTGTATCTATTACATTGTTGGTTCCTCAACCTAGAACTGACCTAAATACTTGAATGTAATTAAAAGGGTTTAAGCTGGGCAGTGGTGGCACACGCCTTTAATCCCAGCACTTGGGAGGCAGAGGCAGGCAAATTTCTGAGTTCGAGGCCAGCCTGGTCTACAGAGTGAGTTCCAGGACAGCCAGGACTACACAGAGAAACCCTGTCTCAAAAAATCAAAAAAAAGAAAGAAAAAAAAGCCAGATCCAACCAGTTTAAACAAGATCCAATAAATTCAGTCAAATCAGATCCAACCAAATCATACCAAGTTACTAGGAAAGGTCTCAAAATTTATCCATCAGTGCTGGGACATTAGGTCTGTGCAACCCCCTTCTACTATCTGACCGACCATCTGAGGTGTCAGAGGCCTTGGCTCTCCTTTAGTTTTTCTCAGGCTGTAGCTGCTGCTTTAGTACTATCTAGTCTCTAAAATGGCCCCCAGTTTGCAAGACCCAAATTCCAGGCAAATGGGCATCCTCTCTGGTACCATGGGCTAAGCACACTTTCCAAACACATTTAATCCTCTCTGTTCTGCATCACCAATATCAGAACTTTGTGCTATGGACAGGCAGCATGATCCCAGAGTCAAGTAGAACACTTGCAAGACATAGCTAAAGAAGGGAAAGGATATTGAGACAATGGGGACATCCATGCAATTTCATGCTTGAGATAGCTACATGATACAGTAAAGATGCACCAGAGGTCATATCACAACCAAGACAAGAAGACAGTCAGTGTTCTACCTACTGGCCGTTAGTGGAAGGAAAGCTGAAACCCAAGCTCCCCACCACTACCACCTGCAGCTGGTTATAGCCTGCCACTGAGAAGCTAGTGTCAAATGCACCACTCATTTTGAAAAATAGCTTCTTCTTTTTCTTCTTCTTCTTCTTCTTCTTCTTCTTCTTCTTCTTCTCTCCTCCTCCTCTCCCTCGTCTTCTTTTTTCTTAAGTTTATGTATGCAAGTATTTTACCTGCATGTCTATGTTGGAAAAGAATATACTTGAGGCCAGCAAGATAGCTCAGCGGTTAAGAGGATATACTCCTATCAGAGGTCTATGGTTTGATGTCCAGTACCTACATTAGGTGGCTCATAACCACCTGTAATTTCAGTTTCTGAGAGACTAATGAAGACCCCCACTTAAGGGAGACCCCCACTCAAGTCTCGGGATGACACGACCACCCAGTAACTCTCACAAGACTCTGGGACTGGATGCAACCAAGCAGAGGTTTATTAGGGTGGAGACAGACAGCTGGCTGTGGTCAACTCTTTGGCTCACGCAGTAGAGTTGACCCCAATTGTTGGTCTGAGGGGAGATCTTATACCCACAAACCAGGGATGGGGAGGGGGCGAGGGTTGTTAGGGAGGCATAATCATAAGCGCAACATTCTAGAGGAACCCAACCTAGATGAGTCAGGACCATGTGAAACACTCTGTACTCTTATTCTTTTTAGAAATGCAGTCTTGCTCTGCTATTATGGTCCCACCCAGTTGCTATGGTTACCACCAGGTTCCCACTACCCAGCTATTGTGGTCACCACCAGGTTCCTTGTCTCGCCTGGCTAACTCGCATGTTCTCCTTTTGTAATCAGCCAGGTAGCCTGTTTCAGAGAGGATTTCTCATGCCTGTTGAAGGAAAATCTAAAATGAACTTATATATAATTTTTATATTTTTTTTTATTCTTCACTAACACCTCTGGCCTTTTTGGGCACCTCCACCCACATACATAGACACATAAACACATGCATAAAATAATAATAAATAATAATAATAAAATTAAAATGTTTAAAGAATATTGCTGGACCTTACAATTTGTCCTGCTTGGCTAATTTGTAATCATCACAGAACATGAAAGAAATGGGGTGGGGCTGCCTCCTTGTCATTAAGTGGCCTTTTCATCATTAGTAAAGGCTTTAACTGATAGGTAAGGTAAAAGCTTCACATGGAAGTTTTACAAGGTAGAACTTCATGCAGTTTTGGCCCTTGGCAGATAAGCCACCTTCAAGAGAAAAAACTTTTTTTCTTATTGTTGCTTTGTAGGACAGTGTGAGGTCAGGGATAGTGATTCTCCCAGAAGTTCTTTTATTGTTGAGAATTATTTTCGCTATCCTGAGATTTTTGTTTTTCCATAGGAAGCTGAGAATTGGTCTTTCCATGTCTGTGAAGAATTGTGTTGGAATTTTGATGGGGATTGCATTGAATCTGTAAATTGCTTTTGGTAAGATGGTCATTTTTTCTACATTAATCTTGCCAATCCATGAGCATGGGAGAGCGTTCCATTTTCTGAAGTCTTTTTCAATATCTTTCTTCAGGACTTGAAGTTCTTGTCATACAGATCTTTCACTTGCTTAGTTAGAGTTACACCAAGATATTTTATACTATTTGTGACTATTATGAAGGATGTTGCTTCCCTAATTTCTTTCTCAGCCTGTTTATCATTTTTATAAGGGAAGGCTAGTGATTTGTTTGAGTTAATTTTATATCCTGCCACTTTGCTGAAGTTGTTTGTCAGCTATAGGAGTAAATACTCGTGAGAGGCAGAGGGAGCTCCCTCTGGGGGACCTGGATGGGAGAGGGGAGGGGTGGGGAAAAGGGGTGCAGGATCAGGTATGGGGAAAACAAGTGAGAAGCCCAGAGGCCCAGAAGAATAAATGGAAATATGCAGCTGCTGGAGCTACCTCTAGCTGCAGGGAAAACCTCTAGAAAGTCCCAGAGACATGGGACGTGAGAGGTCCCCTGGACTCAATGAGGATTACCTTAGCTGAAATGCCCAACAATGGGGAGATAGAACCTGAAAGGACCACCTCCAGTACAGGACAGGGCCCCCAGTAGAGGGATGGGGTCACCAACCCACCTTCAAAATTTTTGACCCAGAATTGTTTCTGTCTAAAAGAAATGCAGAGACAAAACTGGAGAAGAAACTAAAGGAAAGACTATCCAATGACCAGCCCAACTTGGAATCCATCCCATTGGCAGGCACCAAACCCTGACACTATTACTGATGCTATGTTGTGGTTTCAGACAGGAGCCTAGCATGAATGTCCTCTGAGAGGTTCTACCAGCAGCTGACTGAGATAGATACAGATACTTACAACCAACTATTGGACTGAGGTCAGAGATCCCTATGGAAGAGTTAGGGAAGGATTGAAGGAGCTGAAGGGGATGGCAACCTCATAGGAAGACCAATAGTGTCAACTAACCCAGACCCCTGGGAGCTCCCAGAAACTAAGTTCCTAACCAAAGAGCAGACATGGGCTGGTCCATGGCCCCAGCACATATGTAGCAGAGGACTGCCTTCTCTGGCCTCAGTCGGAGAGGGTGCCTAATCCTGTAGAGACTTGATGCTCCAGGGAAGGGGGAGGGGAAGGGGGGTGGAGGGGTAGCACCCTCTTAGAGGCAAAGGAGAGGGCGATGAGGTGAAGAACTCTGGGAGGGGGGGACCAGGGTAGCAACATTTGGGATATAAATACATAAGATAATTAATTAATTTTTAAAAGAGAAAAAATAAAACTGAAAAAAAAAAAAAAAGCAACAAAACTTTTCTTGCTTCTGTATGTGCGCCAGGTATGCTGGAGAGGTCAGAAGAGAGTATCAGATTCCCTGGAACTAGAGTTACAGGCTGCTGGGAACCAAACTTGGAGCCTCTGCAAGAGCAAGTGCTCTTAACCTCTGAGCCATCTCACACAGACATACACCCAGTGCTGGCAGTGGCAGCGACGGTGACAATGGCTCCTCCTCCTCCTCCTCTCCTCCTCCTCCTCCTCCTCCTCCTCCTCCTCCTCCCCCTTCCTCATTTATTTTTGAGACAGGCTGGCTTTGAACTCACAAAGATCTTCCTGCCACCACCTCCTAAGTGCTAAGGTTAGAAGTTCAGTACCAATGGCTTCTTCAAGAGTTAAACAGAGGGCTGGAGAGATGGCTCAGAGACTGACTGCTCTTCCATATTGTGACTCACAACCATCTGTAATGAGATCCGATGCCCTCTTCTGGTGTATCTGAAGAGAGCAATAGTGTACTCATACATAAAATAAATAAATAAATCTTAAAAAAAAAAAAAAAAAAAGAGTTAAACAGAAACTTCCTATGCTGCTTCAATCCCGCAGTTTTTTTCTCATATACCTTTTCCCAGAGAATGAGACTATTGTTCTAAACCAAGACCTGCTTAGAAGAGCTTACATCAGACCAAACAGGACTCAAGGGACAACTGCCACTTGGCAACAAAAGGAGCAGGATCCTGCCACCTGTGACATCTGCTGGGCCTGGGAACCCTGCTCTCAGGTGGCAGAATCCAGGCTGATGAATGCACACTGTGTGCCTCTTCTGAGATTCAGCTCTCTGAGCAGGCTGAGTTCACTTAAAGCATCAGAAGTCCTAGCTAGCTGGCATGTGGGAGGACACTTGGGAAGGAGATTTTTTCCAGGGTCATGCAAATACTTACTGATTGTGGTGTCACCAAAGGGCCTTCCTTGGCTTGTCTAAACATAGCCACACCTGAATGGACTCCTGAAATGGTACACGTGAAATGGACTCATTTTAATGTGCATAATTTTGAATTATGAAGTTTGTTTGAAAAATAAAATTAAGGATCATGATCCTCTGTTGCAAAAGACAAATTTAAGTGAGTCAAGAATAGCTGACTGTATTCACTCTTCACACCACAGAGCCTCAGAGGTGCACGGAAGGGCAGGGCAGCTGCTACTGAGACAAGCCTCTGAGGTCAGGAAGTGCTAAGTCCTCCAATGAACCAATGGCAGGTTCAGGAGGAGCCCAGGCAGGAGTGCAGGGTCACCTGCAATGGTCCTGAAGCCCCACAGCAAGTCCAGCTCTGAAGACAGAGACAATGGCTTTTCTCTTCCTGAGCACACAGAGAATATGACAGAGACTGCTGTTGTTCAGGCTCAAGCATTCGGAACCCTAAGTGAAAAGATTGGTATCCATGACTTAGAAAACTACAGAAAATACAAGAAACCTCTGCAGATTCATTTAGTAGGAAAAGTGTAACTGCTCCCTTAACCCCAGGCTCCATGTGAGCACACTTCAAAAGTCTCCAAGGGGGGAAATCTCATCACCATCTCCACACATAGAAGGAGGATCCCCTCACTTGTAGGACCAAACAGAAAGAGCCAGTGCTATAATGCTATAATGGTACACAGTTTGGCATTCAAAACACAGGAGTGAAACTAGGTGACCACACATCCCTTTTAAGATCCTGTGGGAGACCCACCAGGGTGGCTACACACACACTAACCAGAAAGAAAGAAACAGCTGAGCAGTGGTGGCGCACGCCTTTAATCCCAGCACTTGGGAGGCAGAGGCAGGCGGATTTCTAAGTTTGAGGCCAGCCTGGTCTACAGACTGAGTTCCAGGACAGCCAGGACTACACAGAGAAACCCTGTCTCGAAAAACCAAAAAAAAAAAGAAAGAAAGAAAGAAGGAAGGAAGGAAGGAAAGAGGTTGTCTCCACTACAGACCACAGCTCTGGTGAAGCCCAAGCCAAGGGACCAAGAAAACACCACAAGAATTCATTCGTCAGGGAACAGAACATAAAACTAAATTGGAGATGTCAATATTTCTTAGGGAGACAGTAGTCAGACAACAGTGAAAGGTAGTGAAATCTCCAGAGCATTTCCATCCAGAGCAACATAGGCTTTGCTGAGGGTCCTTGGTGCACTGGTGGGTAAACTCAAAAGAGATCAATAATCAGAAATAAAATAGTCATGTATGTGTGTGTGATCGCTTCACATGACACAAGGAGCCAGACACAGATATGTGAATAGCTATCTGCTAACTACAGAAGGAATCAATTGAAGCACAATCCATAGATTCACTATTATGTAACAAACAAGATGGCTCAATTAGTAAAGACACTTGCTGCCAAGCCTAAGGATCTCCTTTTCCACACACACATATACGTTTATACATACATGTATTTATGTGTACACACACACACAGTCTGAAAGTCTTCTGAGACAAAGTCTCTGGCTCATAGCCCTGACTGTCCTGAAACTTACTATGTAAACCAGACTTTCTCAAATTCAGAGATCTGCTTGCCTTTGCCTAGATTTCTGGGATGAAAGACACGAACCACCTTTCCCAGCCCGAGGCATCTTTTTTTGTTTGTTTGTTTGTTGTTTTGTTTTTTCGAGACAGGGTTTCTCTGTATAGCCCTGGCCGTCCTGGAACTCACGCTGTAGACCAACCAGGCTGGCCTCGAACTCAGAAATCCGGCTGCCTCTGCCTCCCAAGTGCTGGGATTAAAGGCGTGGCCACCACCGCCCGGCTCCTAGGCATCTTTTTGAAAAGCAATAGCAACTCGAAATAAAAGTGGGAAGGGATACAAGTTACTTAACAGGTCTTCGTCGAAAATACAATTTTATTTAAACACTAGGGAAATTGTTCTAGGATTCCTGTATTTTGATTTTGATATTTTACACAGCTGGGCAGACCTAGATCAAGAATGTGATTTTGACCTAGACCTTGAATTCCCATTCTCTCAGATTCCCACCTTCCAAAGGCAGGGATTAGCCGGGCGGTGGTGGCGCACGCCTTTAATCCCAGCACTTGGGAGGCAGAGACATGGTGGATTTCTGAGTTCGAGGCCAGCCTGGTCTACAGAGTGAGTTCCAGGACGGCCCGGGCTACACAGAGAAACCCTGTCTCGAAAAACCAAAAAACAAAACAAAACAAAACAAACAAACAAAAAACAAAACAAAACAAAACAAAAAGGCAGGGATTAAAGTTCTGTGTAATGCAAATACTGGGCTCTGGAATTTTAATCCTAATTGACACGCCCCACCAGAGTTTTCCTTTTTGCCACGCCCCTCCGTCCGAACTGCATTTCCCAACATTCTTCCAGATCCGCTGAAGGCGGTCATTGTGATGTCATCCCACAGCCCTCAGGGAAATGTAGTTTGTTCATTCTCCAGCTAGAGAAAGATCTGGGGCCGTGGACTACCACTCCCGTGAGGTAGTGCGCAGTCCCACCCCATAAGCGGCGTCTTCGAACGCGCCGCGGCAGCCATGTTGATCGTGGCTAGCACAGGGGCCGGCACCAGAGGGTTTGTAGAAGCAGGTGTCATAATAATGTTATCCGCGGTGTTGAGGAGAACCGCGCCAGCGCCTCGGCTCTTCCTAGGGTTAATCAAATCTCCATCTCTCCAAAGCCGGGGAGGTGCTTACGGCCGTAGCGTAATCGCCGGAGACCGCGGGGAGCCGCAGCGGCTGAGAGCTGCCGCCTGGGTGCGCCCTGGAGCATCTTCTACCTTCTTCCCCGGACGGGGGGCAGCCACCGGGGGGCGCCGTGGAGAACACACCGAGATCCCATACCTGACTGCCGCTTCGTCGGGACGCGGTCCTAGCCCCGAAGAAACCCTCCCTGGACAAGACAGCTGGAATGGGGTCCCCAACAAGGCGGGTCTGGGCATGTGGGCCTTGGCCGTGGCGCTGGTGGTTCAGTGCTACAACAAGAATCCATCTAACAAGGGTGATTATGGGGCCAAACTGGGTTCAAGGGAGGGGTATGTGGGTATGTGGGTGGGTCATGACTGCTTTGGAAGGTTGAAGGTATTTATAAATTTAGACCTGCATAACCCTATCTTAACCCATTTATCATCTGCTGCCAGGGGCAGCATGTTGCCTAGGAAATATCACTGCTTGAAGTTACATAATTTCCCATCATAGGTCTATCACCCTCTTTGGGATCAGTTTGTATACCTGTATAATTGGGGACATTGGACTGACTTAATTATAGCCTGGTCCTTTTATGTACCAGTGTTGTATCTTGTCCATTAAGTCTTTCAAGAGGTCTCCAGGAAGCCCCAAGAGCTTTAGGGACAGCCTCTACATGTTTTCCTGCGAACATAGGTCCAAGGAAGGCGGACACTTGGTTCTGGTGCTAGGTTGACCCCATGCTCCTCACTAGTCTTAGTTTCCCCACTGTCTAGTGAAGGCAAGTTCTCACTCAGTACTCTGATATTTTGACCTTTCCTGGAGTTCAGAGTCTGTTTAGTTGCTTAGAGTTTTGCTGCTTAGTGTCATGTTTAAGGTGAACTGGATACTGTGGGTGTGTGTGTGTGGGTGAAGCCTTGAGGAACAGGGAGTTGGCCGAAAGTTGCTCTCTGAAGATTTACCGTGGTGGGGGAGGGATAGGAGGTGAAGGTAGCTAACCCTAGATTGGCATGCTTAGAGTTGAGCAGGAGCTGAGGGGTGGCCTGGCTGAATCCAACCTCTCAGATTCTCAGTTGTCAGTGCTGATGCGTTCCATGCACCCCAGACTGTGAGATTGTTGATCAAGATTGGAGACTTTCACTTGATTTGTTTAATAAGATGTGGCTGCTTGGAAAGAAAGGGCTTTTGGATGAGGAACAAGGACACCGAGGATCTTGTTCTGTACTGTCTTGGTGAATCTGGACTCTTATTCTTCTTTGCTGCCCTCCATTGCCTTTCTATTAAGGAGGGCATTGAAGTAGGGCCTTTCTAGCTTAAGCAGACGGGAATGGTATGAGTTCCTCGTGTGTGTACATGAAGGTGACACTGTGTATGTTTAGCTTGGAGCTAGGTGTTCAGAAAGTCCCAGCTTAAAATTTAGCCAGTTAAGGGGAGGGTGCAGGCAGCTCGCTTTGCAGGGCTAGTGAGTATTACAGAGGATCGGAGAGCTAGTGGAGTCAGGCTAGCCTTCCTGGAGGACTGGAAATACTTGGAAGATGGGGAGCTTGAACTTAATTTCTGAAGGATAACGTAGGAAACAAGGGGTGTGTGTGGCTTTGTGTAACCCATGAGGGTAGGGTCTCCATATTCCCTTTATTTTATTAGTATTTCCCCAACACCAATCATTTGTCTACCAGTGTGCAGATCATAGAAGGGTGATATTTACAAATGTGCCTTGGATTGGATTAGATTCCATACCCAGACTTGAGCCTGATGTGGATGGGCTAGCAGTCTGGCGGGTGAGGGTGGAAGACAAGGTCTTTGGAAGAAGGTGAGAGAGGATGAAATGGGCCTGCCTGCCAGACAGGAGCGTTTGGAGTTCCTAGGCAGTGAAGAGCCATGGAAGGGTCATGAGAACAGACTGTCTAGCAGCCAGTGTGTTTGGAAGGACAGGATAAATGTGTCTGAAGTCCGGCCTGAGAGGTTACTGGGAGCCCTAGACTTGACTATAAGGCATGTAAATTTCAGTGATGTCCACTTAATAGAAGAGGTGATGACTTAAAACTATAGCTGGTTCCAGCCCTGCTGACTTGCCTAAAGTTTTGAGCAGAGTCCCTCAGGGCAATGTTGTGAGAAATGGATCTCTAGGAGCCAAGGGGAATTCTGTTAGGAGAAAACCATGGAAAGTTTGTGAGCCCAAAGTGCCTCAGGTTAAGTCTCAGCTCATTCCTCCTCTGTGACTTCGGAGGAGAGAGAGTAGAGAGACGAGGTATCTATAAGGAATGATTTTTTTTTCTTTTTTTTTTTTTTTTGGCTTTTCGAGACAGGGTTTCTCTGTGTAGCCCTGGCTGTCTGGAACTCACTCTGTAGCCCAGACTGGCCTTGAACTCAGAAATCTGCCTGCCTCTGCCTCCCAAGTGCTGGGATTAAAGGCGTGCGCCACCAGTGCCCAGCTGATTTTCCTCTTTCAGCTGATTATCTGGGACAAATTAAATATATGAATGAGAACAATCTATAAGAGCTAGGTGTGACCTTTAATCCCTGGAGGCAGAGGCAGGTGGATCTCTTGAGTTCTAGGACAGCCAGGTATATAAAATGAGATCTTACCTTTAAAAAAAAAAAAACAAAACAGCCGAGCAGTGGTGGTGCATGCCTTTAATCCCAGCACTTGGGAGGGGGAGGCAGGTGGATTTCTGAGTTCGAGGCCAACCAGAGTGAGTTCTAGGACAGTCGAAGCTACACAGAGAAACTCTGTCTCGAAAAGCAAAAAAAAAAAAAAAAAAAAAAAAAAAAAAAAAAAAAAGAATAATAATAGTAATAATAAACATAAGCTAAGACAGACCTGGATCCTAGTCAGAAACTAGGTGAGTGGAGGCACTTCAGTCTGAAAACAGACCTGATTTATGCACATGATGAGGCTGATGTCTTATCTGTCTTCACATAAGCTGAGGCTCAGGAGTTTAGATGAGTTGGCCAGGACACAGGGCAAGTAAGCCTTAGTGCCAGGACTAGACTGGGGCTCAGCTTGCCCCTGACACTAGTAATGTCTCTTGTGTTTACCTAGGGAGTCTCCTGGCTACTGAATGTAGGCCTGAGTAGAAGTCAGCCTAGTAGCCAACAGTACAGCTCAGAATCAGACTGGCACAGAGCACCAGTTGTGATCTGTTTGTTGTTTTTTTCCAAGTGGCCACAAGGTGGTGCCAACAACCAGCCCAGGGTTCAACTAGGCCTGAGTCCTCAGGGATCCAATGGAATAGTTAGGGTCTTCCTTTTCTGAGCTTGCACTAAGGATTTTGGATACTTTTCAGCTGGTATTTTATCTCAGTATCCTTGTGAAGCTGACAAGGATTGTTGTCTGCCGAATATCACAGGAAGTGTTTTTGAGAAGGAAGGGCTGCATCAGCCACACTGAGTAATAGACTGGCTTGGATCCCAAGTGTCCATGACTTTTGATTGAGGTTCTTTCCATTCTTTGGGAGACCCACATACCTGAGCCTTACTGCTTGAGAAGAGTGGAGGCATGACATCTACCTGTATTGCCAGAGCAGGGGTGGGATGGATTCCAGCTGGGGAGGGATTTGGTTAGCCTTCTCCTGTCAGCCTTTCGCCTTCTGGAGGAACTGACTTCCTAGGCCTTCTCTCAGCTCTGAGGAATTGGTCCTGGGCTGGAGTCTGACCAGTACCCTTCTCTTTTCAGATGCAGCTCTAATGGAAGCTGCCCGGACCAATAACGTGCAGGAAGTCAGAAGGTAAGTGTCTGGGCTTCCTATCTTATACAGAAGGGCTGAGCAGTGTGGCCACCCTGCTCCAGAGGAAATCTCTCCCTGCTCTGGACTTGTTTCCTGAGAGTTGCCTGTAGCCACAGATACAGGCTCCCTTGGTTCAAGTCAGACTTTATGTATTTTAGGTTTGGAGGCAGGTTCCCAAACACCCCATTGTGCAGTGGCTTCGAGTCTGTGGAGCCTGTGAATCTTCCGGTTTGTTCTTGTTCCTCTGAGGATGTGACCGTGTACTAATGTTTGATGCCTGGACCTGGCGTAGTGGGCATCCGTGGGAAGTGCCTAAACGCTCTGTGCCAAAAGACCCTATGTGACTACGAAGGCACTCGGGCTGAGGCAGCCTCCGGCTCTTCAGCTTGAGTGTTTCACCTGTGCTCTTGGGCTTCAGAGGGAAGTGAAGCTTATTTTTGCACAGAGGCTGACTCCTTTCGAGCAGGGAAGCATTGAGCTTGTACTATGGACAGGGCAGATTGTGTGTGCATCTAGGATGGATGCTGAGTCTGGAGCCTGGCCAGAGCATCAGTTAGGGCTGTTGTTCAGAAGCAGTGTTCATTCCTCTCGGGCCTCACCTTGGCCTTTCTGCCCTCAAATATCTAAGTGGCCATGGGACCCTCCTTTTTCTTACCTTGCTTATTTTTTGGTTTTGCCATATTGGATCTGAACAGGTCTTGCACATTGTACTTGGCAGTTGTTCTCATCCTTGGTTTTGTTTTGTTATTTGTTTGTTAGGTTTTTAAAAAATTGATTATTGGTTGACTGATTGAGGTAGAGTTTCTATGTAGTCCTGGCTGTCCTGGAACTCACTGTGGCTGGTCTTGCACTTACAGAGCTTCTCCTGCCTCTGAGGCCTCTGAGTACTGAGATTAAAGGCATGTGCCACCATTATCAGCCAATTTTATTTCATTTTATATGTATGGGCACTCTGCCCACATGTTTGAAACTTTTAATCCTCTTTCCTCAGCCTCCTGAGTGCTGGGATTACAGGTGTGGGCAACCATGTTTGGTATCGTGTTCACATTTTAGATAGGAAGTCAGTGTTTGGGGTTTTTACCATAGACCTGGGGTGCCCTTCCCCACTCCAGATGCTTGAACATGTAAAAGTGTAGGAAGGCAGCCACAGCTCCACCAAGACTTACTGCTTTGATTCTCCTTCATTTTATCTGCAGCATTATTATTGATTCTCAAGGGTGCTTTTGAGTATTAATGTTCAAGGCTTAGTTTTTAATAAACCACTTTTGGAAGTATGGGCTGGGAGTTGTTTTGTAGCCAAATAAATATGATGGAGCAACAGTTTAATAAACATATGATGATGCATCTTAAAAACCAAGCACAGATGTCATCTCGCTGTTATAAGAGCCATTCATAACAGCAGCTGCGTGCAGCATCTTCGTGCTCCAGACACGTGCCTTGCTTTCTAGAGCCTCATTACAGGGAAGTGAGGAGTAGAAACTGGCTCTTACTAACCCTGGGATCACCCGTTGGTAACTGCCAAAGACTGCCGGTCTGCAACCTTCTTGCAGTCCACCCCCTCCCCCACGCCCAGGTAGGCGACAAGTTTGCTGAGCTGGAGCTTATTTCCTCAGGTCCACCTCCAGTTTATAAGGTTTTTAGTTTTTGTTTTTTTGAGGCAAGGTTTCATGTAACCCAGGTTGGCCTCAGATGTGCTACATAGCCAAGGATGACCTTTACTCTGATCCTCTGTCTCTGCCTTCTGAATGATGTGATTTCAAGTATGCACCATGACTGGTTTTATGGGGTGCTGAGGATCGAATCTAGGAGTTTGTGCATGCTGGAAAGGCACCCTACCAGTTGAGCCTTGGTTTTTGGGCAGTTTTGTTGTCTTGGTGGGGTTGGTTTTTGTTTTTGAGGTAGTTCTTGCTATTTAGTCCAGATATAGGTCTAAAAACTCATGATTTTCCTGCCTTGGCCTCCCAAGAGCTATGATTATAGACAGGTGCTACCATACCTGGCAAATACATTCACTTCTTTCCTTCCTTCCTCTGCCTCTGCTTCCCTAGCACTGGGATTATATGTGTACACACCCTGATAAATACATACACATGTTTGTTCCCATGTTGGTTTTTTGAAGCAGGGTTTCTCTGTGTAGCCCTGGCTGTCCTAGAACTCATGCTGAAGACCAAGCTGGCCTCAACTCACAGAGATCAGCCTGCCTCTGCCTCCCAAGTGCTGGGATTAAAGGTGTGCACCACCACCACCCATTTGTTTTGTTTTTGTTTTAAAATTTTTAAAAAGTATGTCTATGTCAAGGGCCAGAAGGGTTATACTACCATATATATGCAGGTGCCTACAGAAGCCAGAAGAGAGTGTCAGACTTTCTGATGCTGGAGTTACAGGTAGATATGAATGACATGAAGAACAGTATGTGCCTTTAACTACCGAGTCATCTCTCTAGCCCTAAATACATAATTTTTTTTTTTTTTTTTGGTTTTTTCGAGACAGGGTTTCTCTGTGTAGCCTTGGCTGTCCTGGAACTCACTCTGTAGACCAGGCTGGCCTCGAACTCAGAAATCCGCCTGCCTCTGCCTCCCAAGTGCTGGGATTAAAGGCGTGCGCCACCACCGCCCGGCAATAATTTTTTTAAAAGATTATTTTTTTGTGTGCATTGGTGTTTTGCCTTAATGTTTGTCTATGTGAGGATGCCAGACCCCCCTGGAACTGGCATCACAGATAGTTATGAGTTGCCATGTGGGTGCTAGGAATTGAACTTGGGTCCTCTGGAAGAACAGTCCTTAACTGTTAAGGCATCTCTCCAGTCCCTAAATACATATTTTTGTAATGGCAACTAAATACCTGCCAGCAGAGTACAGAAAGTGATTTGATTCCTACTATGTGACTCAGAATTGTTGAGACTATCTCACACCGTGGGTAATACCTATGGGAACTTTTCAAGTGTGCCCCCAGTCCTTAGCCATACTTTCTGTCCCTCCTTATCCCCTTCTGTTAGCATCTCCCTTACCCTATGTCTTAGGGCTTTATTACTGTGAAGAGACACCATGGCCACGGCAACTCTTATGAAGAAAAACATTTAATTAGAGATGACTTACAGTTCAGAGGTTTAATCCATTATAGTCATGGCAGGAGACATTGTACTGGAGAAGGAGCTAAGAGTTCTTTCTATATCTTGATCCTCAGACAGCAGGCAGAAAACAACTTGAGCTTCTGAGACTTCAAAGCGCACCCCCATAGTGACACATCTTCTCCACCAAGGCCACACCTCCTAGGAATCCCACTCCTTATGGGTCAAGCATTCAAACAGATGAGGCTATGGGGCCATTCCTATTCAAACCACCACACCCTATAAGGAAGCAATTGAGTGAGACACAGACTCTCCTCAGCCCCCTTCTCATGCCATTCCACAGAACTGAGTGGAACAAACCAGGCAAGGCAGGAGGCGAGTAATATGGGCTAACTGCCAGGCCCTGGACTTGTGCAGGATAAGAGGAAGGAGTGAAGGTGGCTTGAGATACGAGAATTCGCCTGGCCTGCCCTGGGTTTTGGGCTCCTCTATGAGCAGTAGATGGGGTTTAGGAGGCTTTTGAGCAGGGAACTGGGACAGGTAAGGCTGTTTCAATAGATGGAGGCTTGAATAAGCGGGGAAAAGCTGAAGATAGTCTTTTGAGAGGCTCTCTCAGGAAGAGACCAGGCTGAGAAAGGCCTTCATTGGTCAGAATGCCCTTCCCTCACCAAAAGCAGTTCTTAGGAACAAACAAGTGGCTAAGTGTGGTAGTACACATTTTTAATCCTAGCAGAGTTAAGCAGGCTCTTTCCAGATTAGCCATGTCTTCATACAAAGTTCCAGGCTTGCCAAAGCCACACAGAGTGAAACCTTGTCTCAAAAAACAAACAGCAACAACAGAAAGAAACAAAAAGTAAAGGAATGGCCTCATCTGGGCACTGCAGATGGTAGAAGGCATGAAGAGAGATGACTTGGCCTCTGGCCTCAAGGAAACAGACATGCAATCCCCCAGCTACAGGTCTCCTGCTGACAGGCTAGCCTGGAACAGGAGTGGAGAGCCTATATCCTGGAAGGAAAAGGTCTTGAGTTTTGTTCTGTTTTTCTGGGCATACCTTTGACTCCACTGATCCCACACCCTGCTCTATGTGGTCCTGAATGTGTGCTGCCTTTACTTCTGTCCAGCAGGCCTGCCTGGAGCAAGACAGAGTTCTAGTCTTAATTTCCCCCTCAGTTCACAATTGTTTTGCCACATGTATGATTGGTATGGTTAGTGAATAAAGCTCCAAATACTGGCGAATGTATTACTACACCCCTGCCATCTTGGGGCTCTGTTATTCCCGTGCCTTGTCCTCTCTTAGCTCCTGTCTTCCATCCAGATCCCCGGAGACTCAGGGTGGGGAAGGACTGATGTTTCGGGCTCTTCTGCTTAAGGAGAGGAGCTTCACCCAGAATCTGTGCTCCCCAGGACAGGTTGTGGACCTTCTGCCTCACCCCACTGCACTCTGCTTCACTTCCCACTGCTTCCCTTGGGTCAGTCTTAGAGGCTCAATGGAAATGCTGCCTCCTATGAGCCTTTTGTTGACTCCTAGCTGCCATGTCTCTCCTGTCCCCTCCTATTGTATCCCTTCCTGTGGTGTGGGAGAGTCTGAGGATCTTCTGAAAGAGAAATTGGAGTTCAGTTTGGAGAAATAGGGTTAAATGCCAAGAATGCAGTCAGTAGCTAAGGAAAGCTAGTGACCTCTTTTGTGTCAACCCAGTCAGGCACGGCTCAATGCTGACAGACTGAGAGTCAGCAGCCCTAGACTGGGGTCCTAGTGATAGGGACTGTTTATTGCTTTATGAGGATCTGGCTAATTGTATGTGGAGTTGCTACTTGGCCAAAAAGACAAGCCAGGATCTACCATTTGCCACACATTAATCTTTGTACCTTTTATGTCTATGTGTTTGGGTGTACCAGTGCTGTAGCATATATGTGGAGGTTAGAGGATCACCAATGGAAATTAGTTCTTTCCTTCAGTGTGTGGGTCCTGGGAGTTGAACTCAGGTCTTCAAACTTGGTGGTAGACACTTTTGTTTTTTGTTTTTGGTTTTTCGAGACAGGGTTTCTCTCTGTAGCCCTAGCTGTCCTGGAACTCACTCTGTAGACCAGGCTGGCCTCGGTGGTAGACACTTTTACCTGCTGAGTCAGCTCACTGATTCCACAGTATTCTTTCTATTAAAGAGTTTGGTCTGGTCATACTAGCTCAAACCTGTAATCCTAGTACTCAGGATGAAGCAGGAATGCCTCCAGTTTAAGGCCAGCCTATGCTACTCAGTGAGTTAGAGGTCAGCAAGACGATCTTCAAACAAAACAAAAATAAACACACAGAACACCAAAACAACAAAAGAAGTCTGTGAGTCATTGGATTGTATGCCTCTCCAAGGACAAGGACAGGCTGGGTCTGCAGTCCCTCTCTTACTGTTCCCAAATACAATGTGACTTGAATACAACAGAAGCAGGCAGTCCAGAGCCTGTTCCAGTATCCCACTGCTGCATAGGAAGGCTGGGTTCTTCTCCCTTTTCTTCCCCTTCCCTGTCCATCAGCCATTTCTGTCTTTTGCCTTGAAAAGCTTAAACTTTGCAAGCTCACTGGCTCACACTTGAGCTTGGAGGCTGGCTCCTGTCCTGCTTGGTAGCCATGAGAGCAGGTGACTCTCCTTCTTAGCCCAGCCTGGCTTCTGCACTGAGCCACTCATCCAAGACCAAGGGGTACTGGACAGACTGCAGCACATATGTCTGGGCTCAGGCAGAGCCATGTGGGGCCTGTCAGGCTGGAGACTCAGGACAGGACTGGGAGACCTCCGGCACTCCACTGTAGCTCACATTTCCTTCAGATCATGCTGCTGATAGATAACACCCTGCCTGCTCTTTTCCCTTCACTGGGCCTCTGTTACTGCTACCCAACTTGGTCCTTCCTCAGTCCAAAAAGGCTCAGATGAAGAGAGCCTGGTGGCAAAAGCATTAAACCTATAATGGTTGAATTCCCTTTCTTTGCACAGATCATATGTCCATTGGACAAATATTTAATGAGTACTTGCCATTTGCTGGGTTCTTTGCTCGCACAGGGGGCACCTGAGCAGTCATGACCCTTTCCTTTAATGGAAAAGATGTGGACCTGGATATGGCTGTTACCCAGTTGTAATTCCAGAACTCTAAAGAAGGGAGGTTGATGAATTTGAGGCCAACCTGGGCTCTGGTGGTATGACCCTGTATTGGGAGGGAGAAGCTGGACTCTAGAGAACAAGGATGGTTGCTATGAAATGATGCTGGATAGCTGTAAGGAAGCACCATCCACACTGGGTCTATAGCTGTTTGTTTGCGAGTGTGTTTATAAAAGGCAAAAATGGTAACATAGATTTGTAGATAATTTTTTTTAAAAAGATTAGCTGCTTAGTGGAAAACATGTCAGTCAGTTGCTGTGGTAGTATAGGAAGACATGCTGAAACATAGCTATACTTTGTATCCTGTCAATGGTAGAACACTTACCTAGTTTTGGTAAAGCTGGGTTCAATCCCTGCTTCAGAAAAGAGAAGAAAAGAAAAGCAACTGGAAGAGTCCAAACAGATGGGAGGTGGGCTAAGATGTTAATAGCACAGATGAGGACAGTTAACTGGATAGTTGGGCTAGTGCTCACGCCTGATTCAGAGTCTGATACATAGTAAACATTCAACAGATTAATGCTGAGTGAATGAATAGGGCTGCTCATGTTTCCTTTCAAAAAGGAAATGTTAGTGAGTTTCTATTATGTGGCTGGAGCTCCGGTACAGATGCTGTTGCCATTCACTGAAATGAGGGTTTGGAGGAATTGAGCCAGAAAAAGACATTGAAGTTTGTTTTGTTTTGTAGCTCTGGCTGTCCTGGAACTCACTATGTAGACCAGGCTGACTTCGAACTCACAGAGATCCACCTGCCTCTGCCTCTTTCTCCCAAAGTGCTGGGATTGAAGGCATATGCTTAAAGGTTTATTTTTATGAATTTTAATTATGGGTAAGTGTGTGTATGAATGGTGGTAGTCAAGAGTGTTGGATCCCCTGGAGTTGGAGTACAGATAATTGTGAACCACTTAATGTTTCTGGGAACTGAATTCAAGAGCAGCAAATGGATCTTAATTCATCTTTCCTACCCTGGAGGTCTGTTTTAGACATGCTTGCTGGATTTAGCCAAGATATACACATGCCTGTAATTCTCTACACTTCGGAGAAGAGGCAGGCAGATCTCTGAGTTCAAGGCCAGCCTGATTTATATAGCACTCCAGGCCAGCCAAAGCTGTATATACAATGAGACCTTGTCTCTAATTAATCAGTAAGCATGCCAGACTTATCAGTTATCAGGAAATTCTTTTGACATACTGTTTTGGTTTCTGGTTTGATGGTTTTAGAAAATAAAGAATTAAACTGGTCAGATGGCTTTGAGGAAAAAAAATTGTACAGTTCAGGAAAGAAAAACAGGTTGGGCTTTGTTGAGGGGTAAACACATTTATTCTAACTTTGCACTGATTGTTTGGTTTGGCTCTTGTCCCCTGATGCCCCAGCTTGAGGCACTTGCTGTCTGTGTGCCGGGATTGAGCGAAGTGTCCCAAATGCGTTTAGCTACAGCATAGGTGAATGTTGTACGAATTGATCTGGGGATTTTATCTAATTAACAGAAGACCTGCCTGGTAAACGCATTTGGCTGTCTCTAGACCTCAGAGAGACTGGCTGTTTATCGATCATTGTATCGTTTTGGCTGGATGAGAAAATATTAATGATGACACCAGAGCAACCAAAAATCCCAGCTCTCTTAATCAGTAAATATGTAAATGTCTTTGTGGCTTGCAGTGGATTGAAACATAATCTTTATCTCAGACCAGCAGAGGTCAAAGCCTGAACAGCATCACTTTCTGTAATTTGGTAGTTCCTGCTTCCTGAAGAGTCCAGGTTTTTGAATGTCACCTTCACAGGTGTCCTGAATGCTGGGATTTTGAAGGGCAACATAAAGTTACAGAAAGAATGTAAGCATTCTAGAATTAGAAGGCCTAGGGTATGCTTTTGTCATAGTTACTAACCAGCTGTGTGACATTACTATGTAACAACCTTTCCAGTGACAACAGCCCACTTGACAATAATGACACAGAAGTTCAGGTTGCTTAAGTAAATCTCTCAAAGCTACTCACTTGGAAAGTAACCCTCCTCCTTGTTATCTACCAGTGGGGCTGGCAGCCAAAGAGAGGCTGGCCTGGGTTCCCATTTCCTCTTAGGAAGCTGGCCAAAGGGACAACCATTTTGGCCAGGTTTGCTGGGAATCCACAGGTTCCTCAGAATAATCCACCCAAGGCTTTGCAGCATTCTCTATAGTTTTTCCTGTCTAGATCCTGCCCTTGTCTCATTGCCCACCTCAAGCTCTTTCTCCAGAGAGCTCACCCTGGCTGATAACAGCAGCTGTTGTTCATTGCCTGTGAATGCTGTGTGTGTCTCTTACCACTCGCTGTGTTACAGAATAGACTGTCATGTACATTTCCAGATAAGATAACTCAGTGCTTAGACAGACTTGATTCCTTCTGGTGGCCTCACAGCCAGTGTATACTTGTACTTAACACCGAGGCCCACATCCATCCATAGCCTGTGGGTTTTTTTCCTAGCAGCTCATACTGAGTGCTCATCTCTTTCTTACCAAGTGATATTGGATCTTAAAGGTTGAGTGACTCACCTCCTTTTTTTCTCCAGTTGCTTTGTTTATTTCTCTTCACCTGGCTGTGAACCCTACCTGAGTATGCTAGATGGTACCTGCTTCTGCCTTCACCTTAGCAAGTCACATGTGGCTGTCCAAGCACTCCAAAGAAGCAGAGATAGAGGCTGGCCTGTGATTGATTAGTTGATTAAAATACTGTATATTTTCCAAAGACTCCCCCACCCAGTAGGAGAGCCCAGCCTTGGGCAGCAGCTGCGCCAGTTAACTGGTCTCCAGGAGTCTCCATTCATGTGGATGGGAGACCCTGCCAGCCTGCATAAGAATCCCTTCTGAGGCTGGGTTCCATCTCAATGACCTTTTGTTTGGGGTTAGTACCCTGGCCTCCTGAGAAGGCTGTGTGTTTGACTGGCCTTCACAGATGGACAGTGAGCAGGGGCCGGTCTTAAAGTACAACAATTGGAAGGCCCCTAGAATTCCCATGGTCTGGGGCTTAGAATACAACAGGTGGGGCACGGATCTCCGGATCTCTGCTGAGCTGAGGCTGAGGCTGGGGCTGGGACTGGTAAGCGCTCAGTCACAGTCCTTGTCTTAGCCCGGGTTTTAGGCAGTTTTACTCTACCCCTAAGTCTCAGGTGCTCTCTGCTCCTGAAGCAGAAGTAGATTTTGATTAAACAAGCGTTAACTCAAACACCTAGTCTTTCTCCTTCTCCTTTTAAAATATAACTATATCAGAAAATTCACACACCTATAAGCAGTGTCTTCAGTTGCTGTGCCTTTACTCCAAACCAAACCAAGCAAAGAGATGCAGTCAAATGTTTACAGAGTGCAAATGTTTACAGAGTGCAAGCAGTCCTGATCCTCAGCTTGATCAGAGCTTAACAGACTGTAGGAATCCAGTGAGACAGAGGCAAGAAAGCTAATGTAGGCTCTGGCCATACTGACAGAAGCACAAGATCTCTACCAAGAGCGTGACTGCCTTGCCCCCATAACAGTAAAATGCCACAGTGGAATTCAGAGAGAACAACAAAAGTCCATGGCCTTTTCATCATAAAATGGCCAGGATATGGCAACGTGAAACCATAGCTTGGGGAACACACTTGTGTAGAGGGACACGGACTCCTAATACTTATTTCCTAGGAGCACTATTTCATCACTCAAAGATCTGAACAAGGAAAGGAGCTCAGGGAGTGGTCCTAGAGGACAGAGCTGGGACCACACTGAAGGGCTGTGGGTTGTGGCAGCTGCTGTGTCAAGTGTTACAGGAACTCCAACCATCTCATCATGGAAATCCTTACTTTGGGAGAGATTATCCAAAAACCAAAGAGATTAACGCAGTTGGAAAAAATATATGAAGGGCAAGTTGGCCTTGTTCATAATAATATAACTATTGATCATTTTCACACTGTGAAGACATGTCTGTCAACTGACGGATGGTTTAATCAAAATGTGTTTCCCTGTACATGGAATGTTATTTGGCTTCTAAAAGGCATGATGTATTGACAATGTGCTACAACACATGTGAATCTTGGAAAGTTAAACTAAGCTGAAGAAGCCAGATACAAAATTCAGATTGTGAGATTCCATTCACAAAGTGTCCAGAATGGGCAAATCCACAGACAGGAAACAGACTAGTGGTTGCCAGCGGCTTGAGGGTGGAAGGATGGAAATGACTCCTAGTGAGATAGGGTGGATGGTGGGGTAGGGTCATGTAATGTTCTGGAGTTAGACATTAATTGCACTATCTTATAAATGTATTAAAAGCCATGGAATTTTTATATGTTAAAAGGGTCAGTGGTTGTGGGGAGACTACTATGGAGATAAGGTGGCCTGCAGGTGTTCTTATGCTGAGACTAGGAGAGTGTCTCTCTCTCTCTCTTTCTCTCTCTCTCTGTCTCTCTCTCTCTCCCCTTCTTCCCTCCCTCCCTCCCCCCTCTTTCTTGTTTTCTAGACGAGAAGCCTCTAATGAAACAAACCTGTAGATCACCTGCTCCTTGGAGGCTTTTTCTTTATCATTTTCTGTCAGCTATAGTCCTATCAGAGAGCTAGGGTTTGCTGTCCAGTGCTGAGTGCAGAAAGAACAGGCTGTTTGCTGTGGGAAGCATGGAGTGAGTAGGGCTACAATTCTAGGCAGCCACCTACTGCTATGGATTCTGACGTCACTGTGTGAGATGGGCTTTCTTGTCTAATTCTTGGGATCAGATAAGATTATAAATGCCAAGTGCTTAAGGCACAGCAGTCAGCCATTGAGAGATGAGCCATTGAACTCCATATTTGAGTCCATTGGGCCTTTAATCCTAGATAACAGGACATTGAGACAGGAGGATCACAAGTTCAAGGGCTGCCCTAACTACAAGGTGAGTTCATAGGCAGCTTAGGCAACTTTTTGAAAGTTAAAAAGCTTTAGAAAGGTGGGGAGGTGATGGCATACACCTTTTAATTCCAGCATTTAGGAGGCAGAGGCACAGGCAGGCAGATTCTGTGAGTTCGAGGTCACCCTGGTCTGGAGAGCAAATTTCAGAACAGCCAGGGCTACACAAAGAAACTTTGTCTCAAAAATTAAAAAACCTTGGGAGGGAGAGGCAGGCGGACTTCTGAGTTCGAGGCCAGCCTGGTCTACAGAGTGAGTTCCAGGACAGCCAGAGATACACGGAGAAATCCTGCCTCAAAAAAAATAAATAAATAAATAAATAAATAAATAATAAATTTAAAAAAGTGGGGAGGATGTTAAGAGGGAGGTGGCTGGAGTAGAGATGGCTCAACAGTTGAGTGCTGAGTCTAGCTCCCAGCAGCTGTATCAGGCAGCTGTACATCTGTATGCTCATAAACTCAGACAAACACATACTTATCAAAAAAGAAGGAAAAAAAGGTAAGCTATGTTCATGCTATAGCTCAGTGATAGAGAGAGTGCTTGCTGGGCATGCAGGAGGCCCAGAGTTCAATCTCTAGTACTGAAAAACAAAACTTCATTCAATAGTTTGCCAGATATGAAGAGCCAACATGATATTATTGTTTTCCTGTACAGACATCTCAGAGGACCCATGATAATGCATTATTGGGGGTGGAGAGACCTGTTCCATTATGCTTTACCAAACTCAAACTGAGTGCTGTGTAGACAAGGTCTGTGACTGGTTCATTGAATCCCTCAGTCCTCAGTACACGGGATGGATGGCCTTTGAGAACTGTTATTTTGTCCCCGGTGGGTGGGGGCAGGTATTCTGGTTGCCTTTACCTAGTGTATTCCTCACTGAAAATCTCATGTGGACCTACATGTAGCTTGACAGTAGTTGTGTTGTTGTCAGTGAAGAGTTGGATTCACTACTGTGTCTTACTGCTAATTGTGACAAGCTTCCTGGCAAGCACCCAGCTGCCCTCTGCTGCAGCCTAGAGTCTGCTTAGGGCCAGTAGGTGGCGCCCATAGCCCTTTCCCACACCTCAGCTGCCTGGACCATTAAGGCAGCTGCTGACAGGCTGTAACCCTGGGCCTAGGTGCCCACATGGCAGTGTCCTGGGTTGCTCCTCACCTTTACTTGTATGTTCATGTTTCATCCAGTCTCAGTCAGGCACAGCTCCCTGGGGATGCAGAGATGTTTGCTTTAGGGCATCCCAGGAGATTATTAGAGGAATCCATGCTTCTGCCTATCCCTTCTAACAGAAAAACTCTGCCTCCATAAAGTCATTCCTGTTGTCTTGTTGCCCTGACCATCGCTCACATGGTACTGGCCTCCAGGGTTCTTGCTTGTGTTTTAGCTGTTTGCCAAGTATGTGTTTGTCCAGCAGCTGCCTTGAAGGTCTGGATCAGTACCCACTCAGTCCTGTAACCATGTCCTCAGGAAGAGCTCTCACAGTGATGATGAGTGGAGGAAGTAGTACCTCAAAGCTGAAGGGGAGACACAGAAAAGTTGAACTATTCTAGATGAAGTGAAGACACACAGTATTTGATCGTTATATTGATTCTGTCTTACATCTGGATCACAGTGCTCGAATGCTGTGAAAACTGTTAAGATAACTGAAGACATTTGAACATAGGCAGAATATGAGATAAAATGCTCATCCTGTGGTATTAGTGGGTTCCAGGATTCCCCCTGGGTCCCTGATCTGCAGATGTGCAAGCCTTTTATAGACTATGTAATAGTATTTCCATAAAGCTTACATATATATTCTTCTATACTGAAATCCTCTCTGGGTTGGTATACTCTGTTGTTTTAGAAATACTGACAGCAGTAATGTCTGTATATGCTCAGGATAGATGCAGGGGGTTTGTAGTTTCTGAACTTCTTTTCTATTCTTGATCTGCACTTGGTTGAATCTTTGCCACATCAAGGCTTTGGCCGTTATGGCTGGTGGTTCTGTAGAAGTTTGTTCTTGTACTAGGAAATACATGCCAAAGTATTTGGAGATAAGGGGCATAATGTCTGAAATTAATTCTCACATGGGCAAGTAAAATGTGTTAGAAATAGTAACCAAATCAAAGTTTAAAGTAGGTACATATCAAGGACCTGTGAAGGGTTTTTTGGTGTTATTTTTGTAACTGGTTTCCAAGTTTAACAATTTAAAAATAGCAGTCTGCACATTAATACATAACAGGTGTCTGTAAAGAATAGGACAAAGAATGGCTACCCAGCATTGGGCTTTAGTTAGACCAGCGAGTGTCATTTAAGTTGCAGATCAAGTCCTTTACCATTTGCCTTTGAACATTTGAACAAATATCGTAGTAGCAGCTACCATTGTAGAACATCTTGCACAGTCACACCTCCTGAGGTCATGGCCACTCTTGTTAGGAGGTTCTGGCAGGCCGATGAGGTGAGGTGAAGAAGGTTCGGAGAGGTTAGTTAGACCTGTCCCTGGGCACACAGCCGGGCAGAGGCAGAGACAGGCTCCTAACTGGTTCAGTTCTTCCAGAGAGGCTTGATGAAGCTGCTCATCCATGTGTTTAAAGATTGGACTGTTGATTGTGCAGGGCAGCCATTACCTTTCAAACACTGAAACTAACTGTAGTAGGAAAGGCTCAGGATGCAGTGTGCAGAGTCACTCATCTGAGTTGTGGGTACTATGCATATGCCAGTCTCTGTTCTCTCATTGTTCACTTGCTTTCCTGAGGCTGCCAGGTGTAAGAGTGAAAACAAAGGCACCTGGAGGGCTTCCTTGAGGAGGGGGCCTGAGCTGAGCCTCAGAGGCTGGTGCTCAATTTAAATTGGCAGTGCAAAAGAAGCCAAAGGGGCCCTGTGCCTGTGCAGTCAGAAATAATGTAGGCCCTTGAAATCTGTAGGCCCAGACTGACTGAGGTCCAAGAACAAACAGCCTTTGCTGTCCGCCCCCTACCCCTGTCCCTGGCAGGCTGGGAGATAAGGCACAGATGGAGGCTGCCTGGGGATTCTAGCCCTAGGCGCCTTGTCTCTGCTCAGACAGAGGGCCTGGTGCTGTTATTACTGTAAACAGGGCCTTCTGGGCGGCTCCAACCAGGGTCCTGTTGCCCAGATAGTGATCATGATTGGGTCTGCATGGCTCAGTGCTTCCAGACCTCTGATGCAGGTGGGACAGGGCTCCCCACTCTTCAGCCCCTCCCTAGCTGCAGCTGAGGGCCAGTTCCTGCAAAGGCTCCGGAAATCAGTTGGAACAATGCATGATTGAAGTTCACTGACCGCTTTGTATTGATTGGTCATAAAGAAAAAGGAAGAAAGTGAAGTGGTATCTTCTTTCTCTCCCTGAGAAGAGCTAGTTACTCTGAACGACTTAAATGTGGATCTGCCTGCCCAGGACTCCTTCCTTTCTGCAAGCACTCAAGCCTAAGGAACTGTCTTTTTGGATGTCTTACGTTGTCAGATCTGCTAGGAATTCCTCAGTTTTCATTTGATGCTGTATGCACGTATTTCATAATTTAGGTTTGTTTATCTTGATTATGTGATTGTTTTGCCTGTGTGTGTATATGTGCACCGTGTGTGTGTGTGTGTGTGTGTGTGTGTATTTGTGTGTGTGTATGTTTCTTCTGGAAGTCAGACGATATTGAATCCCCTAGAACTGGAGTTAACAGGTGGTTGGTAGTCACTACATAGGTTCTGGGAACCAAACTCAGATCCTCTGCAAGGATAACTCATGCTCTTAACAGATGAGCCCTTTCTCCAGCTCCAGATGCTACACATATTTAAAACGATAACATTTTAGAAGTAATAGGGACTGCAGAGAAAAATAAGGCCCACAGAGGTAGATTTATGCTGAGCAATACATCAAGTACCTGACAGCTATGATTAGAACCCATGACTATCAGCCCTCTAGGCCATGTCCCCACTCTTGAATCTGAGATGCCTTGAACATATTTATACACAGGAGCCTAAGTACTTTGAAAAAGACTTTTTTTTTTAATAAGGTTTTTCGAGACAGGGTTTCTCTGTGTAGCCCTGGCTGTCCTGGAACTCACTCTGTAGACCAGGCTGGCCTCGAACCCTGAAATCCACCTGCCTCTGCCTCCCAAGTGCTGGGATTAAAGGTGTGTGCCACCACTGCCCACTGAAAAAGACTCTTGGCACAGGTTTGCCACAAGACAGAGAAGTATTGGTGGCAGATTGGTGTTTGCAGGTGCTGTAGAGACTCAACCCATATGCCAACTGCCAGGGCAGGAACAGTGTGGGAGGTGGGGCGATGAGAACAGGTCATTTCTGGAAGATACTGGTGACTGAGGAAGTTAGACAAAACAGCCAAATGTTAACTGTTTTAATACAGATTAGCACTGGGGACTGGGAAGAAAATCGGCCATTTTAGGGAAACCTTAGAGGATGAAGCTTGAAAATGGTTCAGAAAAAATGAGCACTGCTATGATGACTGTTGTGAAAACTGCAAGGAAAGGCTGAGAGCAGAGTGGCCTCTGCTCCCCCTCTCACCAGGAGAGAGGTGGCTCCTCTTGGCCGTTGGCCTACTGGCCTCTCAACATCCCTGGTTTACTAGAGGAGACTTGTTTTTTTTCCAGTAGGCTCTGCTACTGACTGTCCTCCTTCACCTGGGGATTTTAGGCAGTTTATTTTCTTTTTGTTTGTTTATTTGATTGCTTTTCAAGACAGGGTTTCTCTGTGTAGCCTTGGCTGTCCTAGAACTGACTCTGAGACCAGGCTGGCCTTGAACTCAGAGATCTGCCTGCCTCTGCCCGTCAAGTGCTGGGATTAAAGGCATGAGCCACCACTGCCCAGTGGCAATTTATTTTCTATCCACAAATACATTTGGGTAATTGTTATTTTTTTTTTTATTATTATGCCATCCTGATTTACTCAGGACATCAGGTGTGGTGGCAAGGGACCCTTACCCACTGAGCCATTTCCCCTGCCCTCTCCTCCCATCACTAATATAAAATGGCCAATGATACTAATGGCACAAGCACTGGCATTTTCACAGTGCTTTAATATATACCAAGTGTCTTAGCCATCTTGGCTTATTTGACTTATCTCTTGACACTCCTATGTTCTGGGAGACAAGGTTCTGTTACATAGTTCTGGTTGACCTTGATTCATGGTGATCCTTCTGCCCCAGCCTTCTGAGTGCTAGCATGCACCACCATACTGAGGTCCTCTCCTTTCACTAACACAGAGAGCAGGAGCTGTTGTGGGAGGGAACAGAGAAAACCCAAGTCATACATTTATCCATGGGCCATTCCTCAGTAAGTGACTGGCAGCTAATGTGTTTGGACTGAGATCTTTCTGCCTTGTATACCCTGGGAGTTGTGCAAGAACTGGGATTCAATTCTAGCTGTCTGCTGTGTTCTCCTGTCTGCTACTCTGAGCCATCTCCAGTTAGTATCACCCACCAGTGCCCTGCCAAGCAGGAGAGTTAGTTCATTAGGGAGAGCTGGCCACAAGTCTGAGCCCAGGAAAGCCTGCTGTGCCCACCCCCTCTCCCCAGCGCAGCACAGGCTGCTCTGCCATGACTGGCAGCCTGCATTAAGCATTCTACTCATCATCTCAGGGATGATGGAATCCTAACCTTTTCGGAGACACCGTGCTCTGTCACAAGCATTGCTCTTTTTAAAAGAGATTAATTCACTTGCCGCATTTTGCCCACTGGTGAAAATCACCACGGGGAGCAAGGGTGGCTTTCACTGGCCTCCGAGGCCCTTTCAGCCACTCTCAGCAGGCAGTCACCGCCCCACCCACAACAGCTGGCTCTGGACTTTGAAATTAGTGCCTGCTGGGCATTTACTTAACAAAAAGCAACAAATGAAATAGGGAGATGTGGTTTGTAAAGTCCTAACTTTGGGGGGTGTGGGTGGGGGGATGCTCTGCACTGAGGGAAAGCAGAGGAGACACAGTGCCCTCCCCATCCCCAACTCAGCACTACAAGTGGATATTGGGTTTGCTGTGGTGCTGGTGAGGTTAGCTCTGGTTCTTCCTCAGTTTGCCAGATACATCACTCTTTACAGAGAGCCCCACAGGTATGGTATGTCTCTTAGTACTGACAACCACCTTGCATGACAGGGGTTAGCATCCTCTCCTTCACAGCAAGTGGCCACAGAGCCTGGATCCTTGCTCTCTTCCATTACACTCTGGCCCCAAGAGGCTGCAGAGTGATGCTGAGTCAGGATCTGGGTTTGAGAGCTGGTCTCCCTGAAGAACACCACGGTTCTCCTCCTCCTGTGGCTGACCCGTGATATGTATGTATGTATATGGAAGTGGCAGAGTGCGGTCCTCACTGACTTCACTGAAGCTCAGTGAGGGGGTGTGACTGCTTAGGGTGTTAGGATAGTAAGGGCAGAGCTTTGCTTTGTACTAGACTAGACACAGGACTTCTGACTTCTGTTGTTATTGAGACAAGGTTTTATTGTATATTTCAGGCTGGCCTTGAACTTGTAGCAATTCTAGTGCCTCAGCCTCCCAAAAATGCTATGTACTACAATGCCGAACTGGCCTAACAAGAGTTTTTTCCTTAAAACTAACCCACAAAAAACTTTGCAGAAAAGACAACCCCATATATGTAAGTAGTTCAAAATTGTTCATTATCACAAGTTAAAAACAGGAATATATCCTTTGTACTCCTTAGATCTATAATCCTAGCATCTAGGAGGTTGCTAATACAGGAGGTTCATGAGTCAAGGTCAGCTTGGGTTGCTGATATAGTCAACATAGTAAACTTTGTTTCAAAACAAAAAGTTTTGTATTTCCAAGTGTTCCGAGACAAGGCATGCACAGAGCCCCCTGTCCCGCTGGTATAAAGGTCAATAGAACAAGATTATCCTAAAGATGCTGACCCTGTTGTTCACACCACATACATGCATGCCCTGTGACCCACACAAGTTCCGTTCCCTAGGAAATAGTTTCATAGGTCCCAGGAAACATGGAGAGGATGTCCATTGAACATTGTTTTTGGTGGCTAGCTGGGTATCCCTAGGAGAGGGTAGGGAAGAATATGATAAATTAGTCTGGTCCCCTGTTCCTGTTGTCTCCCTTTCATGGCCATGGAAGTTAAAAAAGGTAAGAACCCTAGGTATACATTTCCTATAGAGAAAAATCTTTTGCACAAACTATGTGGTATCATAGAAGTATTTGGCTCTGAAATAGATCTATCTGAAGTAGAATAGTAGATAAAGTTCTGGTTCTTTCTGTAATTCTGAAGGAAGAAGCTTCAGTCCAGATAGGATAGAAGGTCAGGACAAGATGGAGAAAATCCGTTGCCCTTTCCTCATATGGACATCTGCTGAGTGGATGGACCATGTTTTGCGGGGGTGCATACATGCATGTTTAGACAAGGTCTTGCTACATTCCAGGCTGGCCTAGAATTCATTGTGTGGTCCAGCTGACCTTGAACTCATGATGCTCATGATGAGTTCAGAAGATTATAGGATGGAGCCACCATGTCTGGCTGAATTGAATTCTTGACTTTGTCTTCTATTTCTGGCACCACGGTCTTTGATTATCCTGCTGTTGTGAGTCCTCCTTTTAGAGCAGACCCCATGTCTTCTTGCCCACATATAGAATCTAGCACAAAACCATGCCTTTGGCTGGCTGAAATCAGTTTGCATCTTTTCCTTTTGTGTTATATGAAGAGAGGTACTGTTTGGAGGTAGGCTGATAAAATGAGGTGAGGAGAGTCCATCTGTAGAATTGTTATCAACTTGCTGCTGGGAGACACCTTCACAAGTCATTTTCCCTTGTTAAGCCTGTTTCCTCATCCATTAGAAGAGATTACTATCTACTCCATAAGTTTATGAAGAGTAAATAAACTTGGGAACTTGACATTCAAGAGGGCAATCCATGATCTACAAGGTGCTAAGTAACACATGGCTTTGTTCAACCTGTCTTTGTCTTCCTTGTGTTATATGGACCAGGACCTGGGATTCAGATTTACAGTGATGTGCTTTCAGACCTTGGATTTGTTGGTTTGCTTGATAGTCACTGAACTCCTATGTAGTCAGTATCTGGCATATAGTTCCCAATAGCTCTGCGTGGGCTCTAGTGGGAACATAACTTAGCGTTTTCAAAGTTCTTTCCTACTTTCTTTGGGTTGAAGGATTTGTATTTTCCAAATAGCCATGATAAAATAAATACAGTTGAGCAATGTTCCTTTTGTTAACAAGGAACTATGTAGATAAGATTAGGCTTGTTAGAGGTCTTTTAAGGGAGAGGATGTGGCCACCAGGTTTGTATCATATGACCTGAGGGCAGAACTTTAGGTTGCAAAGGGACCAGAGAAGTAGGAATGTCATAGTATCATTATCAAGATATAGAAGGCAAAGTCCTTTTCAGATAGCCTGGGAGGATGACAGTTGGGATCTGGGAAGGAGATGGGCAAGAGAAGCCTCAGGTGAGGAGAGTTGTCAATGGCTGTGATTGAGGATTAGTACACAAAGGTCTCTGTTTCCAAACTCGTCCAGCCTTCATAGTTGTGTTTATCTGTTGAAGTAGGTCCTTACTATGTTGTCCAGTCTGGCTTTGCACTTACTATATGCCCTGTATTTTTTCTAGTGCATTCTACAATGTATTCCTGTCCATTGTAAACCACACACTGAAAATATCTTCTGTCTCTTATCAGGCTGTTATCAGAAGGTGCAGATGTCAACGCAAGACACAAACTTGGCTGGACAGCACTGATGGTGGCAGCCATCAGCCACAATGAGAGGTAAGAATCTCGTTCCATCCAGAGCCATCCAAGATGCTGAGCCTGCATAGTGGATGTGGAGAGAGAGCCACATGTGGTTTCAGATCCCAGGGTCTCTAGAAGTCTGATGGGACAAAGTATATAATTACTCTAGTTGTAATTGTATGATAGAAATTGTGCAACAACAAAAAAAGTTTTGAGGTTTTTTTGTTTGTTTTTGTTTTGTTTTCAAGGGTTTTTCTGTGTATCCCTGGCTGTCCTGGAACTCACTCTGTAGACCAGGCTGGCCTCTCAAACTCAGAAATCTGCTTGCCTCTGCCTCCCAAGTGCTGGGATTAAAGACATGCACCACCACTGCCCGGCCAAAAAATGTTTTTAGACTTTTTCATGCAGTACTGAGAATTGAATCTAGGGCTTCAGACATGCAAGGTAAGCACTTTACCAGTGAGGCATGCCTGCTTTTAAAGGGATGCTTTCAGAGTAGTATTGGATCCTTTAGTGCCAGCTACTTGAATTGATAATTGGAGGAACCAATTTTCTCCCCTCAAGCAAGTCTTTAAAACTCTTATCTGCTAGTTCTGACCACTTTGGAAGAATCTGAAATGGAGGAAAGCCACCAAACTGGGATTTTAAGGACCTGTAGCTCTCCTTGAGATGGGTCTCTCTTTACTTTTGTCATGACTTGGTCCCAATCACTCTGTTCCTTATTTGTCATCTTCAGCTCCAAGCCTTTATCTTTTAATAGGTACATGCTGGTGATGTACTTCAGTGGTAGAGTGCTTGCCTGGCATGCTTGAGGCCCTGGATTCAATCCGTAGCATTGTAAAGCAAAAGGAAAAAGAAGAAACTATGAATACTTTGCTTTGGAGAGAATACAGTTGTGGTTCTGACCCTTCGTTGAATTTCAGGACTCCATGGGTAGTTATTTCTCTTCAAGAGAAATTATTTTCCCAAACATTCAGTAAAGATGTGTTCTTGGACCTTGTGCTAGTCTTTGAAGAATCAGACCTTGGAGAGCTCATAATTTAATGTAAAGAAATGCAATTTCATGGAAAGAAGTGCAAGTAAATAAGTAAAGGGAATAAAAAAGTGTCTCAAAAACTCGAGAAGAAGGGGTGGACGGGAGAGGAGAGAGAGAGAATGAGATAGGTCAGTCAGTGATTTGGTGCAGGGTGTGAGGCAGAGGAGTGAAGGGTCTGGAAGTAGAATGAGTTTAACTGTGAGTCAAGTAAGAGTCTTGTCTGCTACAGTTATAAATGGGGAGTAGTTTCTCCCTGGTGACCGAAATAGACCTCTGTGTACAAAAGCACACATTACCATGCCCGTTGTTTCCCACCACTGATCCTCCACCCAGCTCCCCATTGGTTTTCCCAATTTGCATGTTTTTCCACTTGTGGGGAAGAGCCAGTGGTGAAGAAGCAAATGGTGTATTTCTTCTGTGTGTGGTATTTGCTGACTAAATAGAAAATAGCACATTAAGAACATTCTCAATCAGTGAGCAGATAGCTTGGAGATGTGCTTTTGTGGACAGTGTTGTCTGAGCTCAGTGCTGTGTTGCTTTAACTGGTTGCTCTGTCCTTACCCAGGGGGTCTTAGCAAATCTGTGATGCCTGTGAGAGTGTTGGCTTCCTTGGTCCCTAAGACTATTACTAGTTGGTTTTGTTTTGTTGTATGTTTTATCTTTTTAAAAAATTTTTTCATATAAATATATATTATGTTTATTACACATTGGGGATAACCCTGAACTCTGCTTTTCTGTCTTTTGTTTTTTGTTTTTTAACTGATGCTGGAAATTGAACCTAGGTCTTCTTTGGAAGTAGGGGTTGAGATAGGGTCTCATGTAGCTCAGGCTAACTCTGAACTCCTGATCCTCCTGCCTTAGCCTCCTGAGTACTGGGATTTAAGTGTGTGCCACTATGCCCAGCCTAATTACCAGCATTTTAAATGTGGTAGGTGAGAAGGTTGTATACAAGGTTAATAGTCACATGTATATAGGTGTGCTTGTTGATTTGTGTACTAGAGACTAGAAGTATTTGTGAGACTAGAAGTCAATGTTGGGCATCTTTCTATATCACTCTTCATTGTATTTTTTGAGATGTAGTCCCTCACTGAACTTGCTGCTTTGACTGACTAGCTAACAGGCCCCTGGATCTGCTTGGCTCTGCTTACCTCCAGCACTGGAGTTAGAGGCACAGTGCCATACCTAGCTGTTACATGGGTGCTGAGATTCACACCCCGGCCTCATGTTTGCTCAGCAAGTACTTTACCCCTTGAACCAGCTGGCCACAACTACTTGGTTTTTAAGCATCCACTCTGTGTCCTCCTCTTCCTTTCATTATCCAAATGGGACACTTGTCTGGTTGGGTTTATTTATTAATATTACAAAAGTTTGGGGTCCCTACTTCTGTTAGGTACTTGAAATAGCATCAGTGATAGATCTCTGGCCATATGGAAGAAAGATATGAATGGAAACTAGAAAGGCTCTGCCCTTTCATTCAAGGCTGACAGCAGAGGGCTTCTGCTTCCTTTAGATGTTTGCAGCCTGTGGACCAATAACACAGTTTACCCTCAGGCATCAGCTTAACGTGTTAAGTCCATAGGGATCTAGAACATAATCGCCTCAGATCTTTAAGGAGCTTAACTCCTCACCAGTTGAGATTTCTGAATGTATTTATTTTATTAGTTTTGAGTAGGAAATGCAGTGTTATCACTGTAAATTTTACAAGTATGCACAGAAGCTTAATTTAAGATTTACTCCTTTATTTTAAAAGTTCCAAGTGACTTAAATACATATATATTCACTCAAATACATATATATTCACTCAAGTGTGTGTGTGTGTGTGTGTGTGTGTGTGACTTAAAACTGGATCGAGATCAAAGCAGTTTTTAAAAGAAAAGATAATAGTATGTGGATATTGAACCAGAGGTTTTCTTTTCCAAAAGTAGGTTGTTTGTGTAAAAATATTGATAATCTAGCAGTCTCCTGAATTTCTTCTATCTCAAGATTAGTCCTTGAGTCACACACTTAAGTGAGTTCTGATTTTATGTAAGTGGGAGTATGGCGTACTGATTGTAAATTAGGTAACTAATGAAGCCAAATAATAATTCAGAGTTTTGTTTTTCTGGAGAGAAAAACTTTGTTCTGAAGTTCTTTTTATATTATTTCATATGTCTAGCAAAATTTAACCATGATGTGTCAGATGCTGATGTGCTAGGCAGCATGAAGATTCAAGGAGTAAGCAATCACAAACTTTGTCCTAAAAAAACATTACTTGAGGGAGTGGGAAAATAGTTTGGCCTGTGAAGTCTGGCTGTATAAGAAGACCCGCATAAAAAGCTAGGAAGGACAGTGACCCACTTGGCCTTTAATCCTAGCCTTGGTAAGGCAAAAATGGGCAGGTTCCAGGGCCCTGGCTGGCCTGCCCTACTAAGCTCAATGAGTTCAATGAGTAGTCCTGTTTCAAAAAAGGTAGAGAGCATTGAAGACAGCCAACATCAGCCTCTAACTTCCATATACATGTGCCCATGCGTACATGGCACATTCATGCACGCATACACACAGACACACACACACACACACACACACACACACACACACACACACACACATGGAAGTTTGTTGATATCAAGGACTTGAGTAATATAATGGCCATTGTCCTCAAAAGTCAAGGCTTACTAACACTCTACCATTACCATTCCTTGCTCAGCCCTAGTAGCAGCTTGGATAGAATTTTAACAGTATCAGTAACTGGTTTCTGAGCCCTTGATGAGCCTCCTGCTACAAGGCACTTGTTTAGCTTGAGTCTGGGTGCGCCATTCTGTGTTGCACTCTGACCCAACCAAACTAAAGGCTAAGCCACACAGTCCTGGGATGATCATTTCGGCTTCGAATAGCCTTCAGTAGCTAGTCCAAATATATGGAGCTTTCAGTGAAATTCAATTAGTCTTTCTTTGAGAAGGAAAAGAAATCCAATTTTACTAAACATGGACAGACGGTGGACAGCACTTTGATGTTACAACCTCTCAGTGATGCTTTACTTAGTCACAAGTTCATAAGCAAGAAGGCTTAATTACTTGGGAAAACACAGGATTAAAGCTAGACACAATGTCTGAGTATCCGCTGTCGAGCGACTTGATTCGAACCCATGCACCCAATTCGTGTGTGGTGAAGACTTTGATGTGTGGGATGACAAGCTGAAAGTCATGACCCGCTTGGAGAAACTCCTTCAGATGGCAGTGGCAGGGTGTGGAAGCGGAGAGGCAGGGTCTGCCAGGCCTTGTTTGCGCAACTTTGATGTCCAAGAAGCCACAGGCTCCACTATTTGCTCTTTCACTGAAGGATGGATTGGGAGCCTCCTACCTTTCCCAGTGGACAATAGCCACCGATGAAGTGTGACGACTGTTGACCATTCCAGAAGCCTGGCGAGCCAGAACAGGGCTTTAGGAAGTGCAGGGTGGGTGGGTGTGGGGTGTGTGTGTGTGTGTGTGTGTGTGTCACAAGCTGTTTTTAGGACAGTCGTTTCTCCAGATTTAGTTTTCTTTAAAGACCTGGGGTAGTTGGGAGCATGCAGTGGAAATAAAAATAGTCTATTAGCAGACACCAAGTACAGATTGTTTTTAAGGTTCAGTAGGGCCACACGGGTACTTTGAAATTGAAAGTTTTAAGTTTTTTTATTCCCTTATAGAGTACATGTGCAGAGAGAAGTGGTATGGGGGGAAAGCCATAATTTAAATCATTTTAGTTTCTAAATCCTCAAAAAACAAGTTGTGAAAACATTTCTAATAAGGGAGTAGTATTAGAATATATAAAGAACTTTTACAAATCAATTAAAACACAAGCAACTTAATTTCTTTTTAAAGTGGGCAAAAGACTTGGGATATTTCACTTAAATAACGGATGGGTGGAAAATGTGCACATGAAAAACACAACCTTAGTCATTGGGAAGTAGAAAATAAAATTATGATGGTATGTACTAAGTCATGGTAAAGTTGCAAAAAGAATTGCCACACATTGATTCTAGGACTGTTTAATGATATAGCCGCACCCAAAAGCACTTGAGCGGTTTCTTACAAAAGGAAAGCAGATGTTTGCCATGTAGCCTAGAGATACCAACTCCTAGAAAAGGAAGGTATTTGTCTTAGAGAATGCCTTCAATGCAATACCCATAGCTACTTTATTTGTAGAACAACTAAAACCTGGAAATCACTCATGTCCATCAAGTAACAAATGAACAAATTGTGGTACATCCGTATAGTCAGTACTCCATAGTTTAGGGGTCAAAACAAGGGGAGCTGGAGAGATGGTTTAGTGATTAAAAGCACATACTGCTTTTACAGAGGACCTGTGTTCATTCAGATCCCAGTACCAACATCAGGCAGCTCACAAACATCTGTAACACCAGCTCCAGGTGATTGAGCAGCCTCTTCTGGACTCCACAGGCATCTGCACCTATCTCTCCCCCCATAACATAATTCAAATAATTCTGGTTTTTGACATAGGATCTTACCATATAGACCCATCCAGCTTCAAGCTCACGGAGGTGTTTTCTTTGCTTCCTTTAAAGGTGTTCGTCACCATGCCTCTAGCAATAAATCTGAACCCTTTTTTTTTTTTTTTTTTAATTTTAAATGAGAACAAGGTGATTAGGGAAATGGCTCTGTCAGTAAAAGCGCTTGCTTGTACAAGCATGAGGACCTGAGTTCTAATCCCAAGTACCCACGTTAAAAAAAAAAAGCTGGGTATAAGTACATGTCCATGGAGCTTGCTAGCCTGCCAACCTAACTGAAATGCCACCTTCAGGTATCACAAAAGACCCTCTCACAAAGGAATAAAGCAGAGTGGGACAGAGGATGACAGCTGACACCCAAGTCCTCCTCTCATCTCTGCATGCACAGCCACAAGTATCTCGACCTGCACACACAAAGAGGGAGAACAGGAGCTACTCAGTATATGCAACAAAAAAGGGGTGTCTTGAAAAGCCTTACTCTAAAGTCAACACCAGAAGCCACCTATTGTAAAATTCCATGTATATCATATTCTGGAAAAGGTAGTATTCTAGGGACAATAATCAGATGGATTGTTGGGTTTGGGAGTACAAAGGGGCATAGGACCTTTTAGGATGGTTGAAGTATTCTATGTCTTAATGATCGTGGTGCTTATCTATGCAGTTATCAAATTGTATTAAGATGTACATCTTGAAAAGTTGTCCTCGGCTACAAAGGTAGGTCAGGACCAATTTGGTTATTGTCTCCATTGAGACCCTGACTCAAAAAAAAATTATAAATCTTTAAAAGGGTACATGTAAGAATAAATGATATGTCAAAGGATAAATGATACTTTAGGAAACTTGACTTAGAAAAACAATGTTAAAAGCTGCCATTCCAGAGTTGGATGTGGTGGTTCACATCTGCATTCCCAGCATTTGAAAGGTTAAGGCAGGAGGATTCCCACGAGTTGGAATCCAGTCTGGGCTATATAATGAGTTTCAGGCCAGCCCGACCTAGAGAGAAACCTGCCCTTAAAAAAATCAAAATAAATAGCCTGGGCACACCTGTAATCCTAGCACTCAGGCAGAGGCAAGGCCACACAGGAAGCTCGAGGCCCTCTGGGGCTACATATTGAGGCCCTGTCTCAGAAAACAAGTTAAATAGCTAGATAGATATAAAGGTAAGTAAATAAAAAACTGTCATCCCTCTCTATTCATTGTTAGCTGTGACCAGTGATGTACTTAGAATTCATGTTGTGGTGTCAGAGTTCTTCCATTATGGTTGGAATGTTTTTAATTCTTTCTGTTGGTGATATCCAGCAAAGAGTACTACATTCTCATGGTTAGTAGAGAATGGAGATCAGTGATTTCATGAAGTATTGCTACTTATGAACTATGAGAGAGTACCTTTGGTGCATCATGCATTGGGTTTGCTATACGCTCACAAGGCATATGACTTCATTCCAGTGAGGGCAAAGTCTGAGCTATTAGGGTGTATCTTTCTCCCCCCCACCCCCCACCATTGTTGGGCTCCTTACCCCTAGGCTTGCTGGTCAGTGAGACCTCTAAATAGTGAGGCTGTTTCTAGGATCCTGCCAGAAACCAGTAGTGTAAACATTCAAATTTGAGTCTTCTTGGGCCTGCCCTGCAAGCTCCTGCCTCAGAGAAGGTGAGAATCATAGGCAGAGAGAGGACACCAGCAGAACTGTTTGAAATTCCCCATGAGAACTTCCCTCCTCCTCTTGCCTTTGCCTGCCCCCACCCCCAAGTGCACTTCATCAGCATCGGAAGGACTGGTTCCCGGCACTGCCTGCCCTGCTTGGCTGGTGTCCCTGAGGAACTGAGCTAATGAGTGGATAACACGCATTTGCCAAGGCCTTCCTGGATGTGGTACCTGGGTTTTGTTAATTTTCAGATGCTGCCATCCTTGGCTGATGACCATTTAATTCTCTTTGAGAACAGTCATTTATTTTTAGCATTTGCTTATTTTCCCTCCACCTCACCCAGGGAAGGGGACCATTAAGTCCTGTCTGTAAGTAACCAGCAGTATCCGCCAGGTTGCTGTCCTACACGGGAGGTTCTGTAAGCCTCTCCCTTGTGCACCTAGAGGCTCCACAGGTGGTCTTGGTACTCGGAAGCCAATGCTGCCCTTGCTGGACTTTTGGCAGCCTCTTTCGCTGCTGCCTGGATCAGAGGTAGAAGAGGCTAGAAGGAGGAGCTGGCAGGATCTATGACCAGAGATCTTCGTTAGTTTCTATTGCTGAGATGAACACCACGAGTAAAGCAACTTAGTGAGGAAAGGACTTATTTGGCTACACTTCTAGTTCATCATTGAAGGATGTGAGGACGAGAAAAACAGAGCAGGGGCCTGGAGGTAGGAGCTGAGGCAGAGGGCATGGAGAGGTGCTTACTACTGGCTTGCTTCCTCTGTAGCTAGCTCAGTAAGTGGCAGCATCTGAAAATGGACTGGACCCTCCCTGTCAATCATTAATTAAAATGCCCTACAGCTGGATCTTATGAAGGCATTTTCTTTTTTTTATTTTTTTATTTTTTTTGGTTTTTCAAGACAGGGTTTCTCTGTGTAGCCCTGGCCGTCCTGGAACTCACTCTGTAGACCAGGGTGGCCTCGAACTCAGAAATCCACCTGCCTCTGCATCCCAAGTGCTGGGATTAAAGGCATGCGCCACCACTGCCCGGCATGAAGGCATTTTCTTAACTGAGGTTCACTTCTCAGATGACTTTAGTCAAGTAGACTAAAAACTATGTGTGAAGTTGACATAAAACTATCCAGCACACATACCCTAGTTATAAGCATTAAGCACCTTTCTCTCTGGCTGTGACTGCCTGTCAAAGCACAGGTATGTCCAGCCTTCATCTCAGGATATCTACAAATGCAGATCCAAGCCATTTGAAAATGGCAACATCATTATCAGTGTCAGAAGGTTGACATCCCTAGCTAGTGTGTGAACAGTTGTGGGCTCTAGAGTCAGATACCTGTGTTCAAATTCAAATTCTGCCTCTTACTCATTAGATGCTTAGAAAGTTATTTGACTTTTATGTGATTCCCCAGTTGTAAAATAATAGTAAAGATGTGAGGTTTAAATGTATGAAGTGTTGAGAACAGTGCCTGCCATGTATAAGCAGTGGTGAGGTTAAGTGCCCTCCTTATTATTACTGACTTCCGTAGAAGGGCCCGAGATAAGCCTACCTTAGATGGAGTGCCATTGGTACCTGTCTCAGTAACTCTTAGGTGGCTGAATCAGTAGGGCTCTGGGATTCTCTTTTCAGCCCTTTCCCTCTAAGAAACTGGGCCTATACCAGGGGACCCTTGAGTAGGATTCCTTGATATGTAGCTGGCTTTTGTCCCAGGTGGCCCTCTGCCCAATGCAGGATAGTGCCCAGTATTTCCCAGCAAGGAGGGTGGGCAAAGATACTGGCCAAGTGCCTGGAATGCCAGTACCATGGCCCCAGAAAAGTGTTCAGGACTTGATGTTTCTCCACTGATGCTGCTGTTGCCGATTACCTCTGAGTAACAAAGAATCATTTCTAATCCCATTTGGAATCGTTGTTCATGATAATCCTGTTTTGTAGTAATGATATTCCAATTGCAGCATGCTCCCATTTCTAGTTTGGCAGATGCATGCCTCGACCTCAGGCAACCCAAGACACTGCTCGATGGAAAGCTGTGCCAGCTCATTTGCCTAACATGACAGTATCAGCCCCCTCCCCCTTCCTTCTTCAATTCTGTATCCTAACATGGGGTTGTGTGTTCAGTGCTTTCTTCTGGAGAGTGTCAGTTGGGGCAGGGAGGTATCCAGTGCCATCTGGTTCAGCTGTGGAGGAAAGACTGTGATATGATCCAGACCCATACCCCTTTTAAGAGACATCTTCTGATGCATCTGTGCCATAAGCAGCTTATCTGACTAGGACTCCAAGGCTGGAGGGACAGGAGTCTGAGTTAGATAAGGCTGCTGTGTCTCAAGTTTCAGCACTGTATTTGGTTCTCTCTTGTGACATCTACATGAATAAAATATGTTGTAGGAAACAATATATTTACACTAATAAATGGTGAAATGACCTGGTTAATTGTTTATATATGGATGTAAAGCTACAGAGTCAATGTCAAGTGATGTGGGCTGTGTTCTGTTCAGTAGCTATGTCACTGATTTCATTGAGGCCAATCAAATTGGCAGATTAAATGATGTGCAAAGGCATACTGATAGGTTGTGTAAAAGGACATTATCTCACTGAGTTATAGTAATGGTTAAATCAGTGCTGGTAAAAATTAATGGGGCCAGAGGTATAGCTCAGGGTTATAGTGCTTATATGTCATGTATAGTCTTGGATTCAGTCCCCAGGACTGCAAAAAGAATTTATGTAAGTGTGTGTAAGTGAAGACTAGAGATCAACACTGGGTCTCTTCCTCTGTGGCTGTAAACATTGTTTTTTGAGACACAGTTTCCCACTGAACCTGGAGGTCACCATTTGGCTAGACTGACTGGCCAGTGAACACTAGGAATCTGCCCTACCCCCAGTGCTAGGAGTACAGGCACTGCTAGCACCCTGGACTCTGTCTGTATGAGTGCTAAGGAGGGAACTCAAGTTTCATGCTTGCATAGCAGGCACTTTTTCTGACTGACTGAGCTATCTTCCCAACCCAAGAATTCTTTGTTAATTTATTTTTAAGATTTGTTTGTAGCCGGGCGGTGGTGGCGCACGCCTTTAATCCCAGCACTTGGGAGGCAGAGGCAGGCGGATTTCTGAGTTCGAGGCCAGCCTGGTCTACAGAGTGAGCTCCAGGACAGCCCGGGCTACACAGAGAAACCCTGTCTGCAAAAAAAAAAAAAAAAAAAAAAAAAAAGATTTGTTTGCTTGTTTTTCAAGACAAGGTCTCTGTATAATCTTGGCTGTCCTGGAATTTGCTTTGTTAGACCAAGTTGGCCTGTAACTCACAGAAATCTGCCTGCCTCTATCTTCCAAGTGCTGGGATTAAAGGTGTGTGCCACCACTGCCTGACTTTAAAAGCTTTATTTTTGTGTGTGGTATTTTGTCTACATGTATACCTAGTGCCCACAAAGGCAAGAAGGTGTCAGATCCCCTGGAAGTTGAGTTATAGGCTATGATTGTATGAGAACCGTTCCCATAAGTTCATATATTTGAATAGTTGGTTCCCCATTGGTGGAACTATTTGGGAAGGAGAGGAGATGTGTCACTGGGGGTGTAAAAGACTCAAGCTATTCCCAGTGTGCCTCTCTGCCTCCTTTTGGGTTTGAGATGTGAGCTCTCAACTGTTCCTGCTGCCATGCTTTCTTTTCACTCTGCTACAATGAATTCTAGTCCTCTGAATCCACAAGCCCAATTGGAAACTTTCTTTGATAATTTGCCTAAGTCATGGTGTCTTAGCAGTAGAAAAGTCACTAATACACAGGTGGTAGTGAGCTACCATATGAGTGCTGGGAAGTTAACCCAGGATCTGGAAGAGGAGACATTGCTCTTTTTAACCTCTGTGTCATCCTTCCAGCCCCCTAAGAATTATTGTTCATTAAAAAAAAATTAGCCAGGAGTAGTGGTGTACATCTTTTAAACCTAGCACTTAGGAAGCAGAAGCAGGTGGCCCTTTGTGATTTTGAGGCCAGCTTGGTCTACAAATTGAGTTCCAGGATAGAGCTCTTATGCAGAAAAATCCTATCTCAGAAAAATACAAAAACATAACTCAGTAGTTAATGAGGACCTGAGTTCAGCTTTGAGCATCCATGGCGAACAGCTCACAAACACTAACTCCAGGTCCAGAGTAATTTGATACCTTTTTACGGCCTCCAAGGGCCTCTGCACTCATGAGCACACACAAATACAAACACAGACACCAACACACACCAACACACTTACATATAAGTAAAATGAATCTTTAAAAACAGAAAAAAAAAAAAAACAGGGGTGAATGTATAGGTCAGTAGTTATAACCAAACCCTATGAAATCCAGGTAATACTTAAATGCTGGCTAAAACCTGTCTCAAGTGCCCTGTCTGATCATTTGCCCAGAGAGTCTAGTTTAGGCTCGTACTATACTAAGAAGCCCTGCAATAAGCCACAGCCTAGAGGTCATGGAGTCATCTTTAGAACTAGTCAAGGATTGTCCCTGAAAGGCTGTGGTGGGTGATCTTGATTCCTTGACTTTTACCTTTCTATGCCATGCTTTCCTTGAACACCTAAATATGTCACCCGTCTTGGCACATTCTCTCTTGTTCCAGCTAGCCACTGTAACGTGCTTTAACTACCATCTGAAGATAACACTGTCTTCAGTTACCTAGTAGGCATCAGGCCAAATGGTGGTAGCACATACCTTTAATCCCATCACTTGAGAGTTAGAGGCAGGTGAACCCCTGAGTTGAAGACCAGCCTGGTCTACAGAAATAGTAGACATTTCTGCCTGAGGTAGATGAGAGCCATTGAGGCTTAAGGAGTACGTCATGGGTTTAGACCCAGTCTGACCTGTATTTACAAATCTTGGCTTATTTAGTGTATACTTTTGGTTCCTGCTGTGCCTCTGTTTACTCTTTTACAAAATATACTGTCCTTTGCAAGTTGCATAAAGCTCTGAAATAGTGATTCTGTGAGATGTCTAGTACACTGTAGCTTATAATGAATAGTTACTGGTTTCATAGTAACTATGCAGAAACTTATTATTGTCCTATGATAGACTGGAACACATTTTTTCACAGGTACCTTATTTACTACCTTTTAATTTGTAAAGATGCCAGTTTTACAAAGAAAATTCTCTTTCCCTGACCTTCGCCTCCCTAGTTCATGCACAATGCTGCAGATCCTCTAGAGTTAGCACACATCAGTACCTATGACTTTCCAGCCGAGCTCCCAAACTGACTTCTTTACTTCCTCATTAAGGTGTGAACTGCTTTTGACACTTATCCCAGTGACCCTGTATATGCTTTAGATGTGGGATATGGGAGAGAAGGAGGACATGGAGTGTCTTGTAAAGCTTAACATTGTTTGGGGATGACCTGAATCTGACATCACTGCCTTCATCAATTCCGGCTGCTCGACAGCCGTTTTGCACACATCTGGTCCAGCACTGGCCCCAGCTCACACCAGTCTTCCCTTCTCTCCCCTAAACAATGGGAGGACCGCACTCCACTGAAGCCTCTAAAACCAGAAAGCAAGCTTTAACACTTATCAGTGTAAGTGTTCTCCCTCACTCAGGCCGGACACTTGGGTCAGAGTGAGCCAACTTCCGACAGGCACTCCCACTTATAATCTAATTACTGCTCGATCAACAAATTAATTAGCTGTGGCTCCAAAGGGAATTCCCTGAATCCCAGCAACTGCCAGTTGGGGACTACTCTCCCAGGCATAGTCTCAGTTTTGTCTAGGAACTGTCTGTAGCTGGGAAGGGTCTGGAAAGTTAAGATGCAGGTTTTCTTCAGTCCGAAAGATCAGTTAGGAGTTAGAAATTCTATAGTTGAAGAGATTTCCTAAAAGGAATAACCTTTGCAACAAATAGCCTTGCTCAATGTGTAAATTATATATTATACAATGTATAAATTATACAATATAAAATAAACTTCTGTGGGTACTCACCTCCCACTTAAAAAGTCACATATCCATGTTGTTGTGCCTGTGTTGTGAAGCCCACAGTGCAGTGAGGATCTTTAGTCATCCAAACTAAAAGTAAATGGTTTTCTAACCCAGGCTGGGCTGGCTTCTACAAGAAGGCACTGACCAAAGATCTGGAACTCTGTGCTGGGTGCTTTGTAAAATGTGACCATTGCTGGAGAGAAAACTTCATAGCCTTCTGGCAAGATGTTTGGAGCCATGGTTGCACAGAGCACCCTTGATTTCTTTAAGCCTGTCTTCCCTCAATGGGGCTGCTGCCTTTTGAGTTTTATGAGAAACGAAGGAAATTTTCTCAAGGTTGCAGATGAGTCACTATCTTGGATTGCTTATCCTCTTTAGGCTCCAAGTTTTCGAAGTGAATTGCCCATTTCTTTGATTGGGTTAGCAGCCCTAGGGCCGATCCTGGCCACTCTCCTCTCCCCATCCTGCCAGACTACTGTCTGCCCTCCAGGTCCAAGGGCAGCATACATGGTTGCCTGGACACGTCCTCCAGCCTGCAAATTGGACAGATGGAATCAATACTCATGAACCTAGAGAGGCCCAGGTAGCACAGTTAGTGACACAAGCTGCCTAGAGGGACAGCCTGCCATGAGAGGGGGTGTGATTGAATAGTGATTGGACACAGCAGCTGAGGGTTAACCAAATTATGTCCCTTTGAATTTAGATTGACAGACCCTTCTTATTTGGACTCGAAAACATGTCCAACTTGTGCAGACTGTAGAAGAGCTGCCTACTTTGTGTAGGGCTGTGCTGACATTCATGCTGGGAAGCCCAGATTCAAGTGACTGCTATGATTGTGTCAGCCAATCAAGTAGGCGCATGTCTGTCCATATACCTGCAAAACACTATGGAGTTTACTTCCCTCATAGTCTGTTGGGAAGCATTGCTATCTTCTGTTACTCTGTTAAGGAAAAGGAGGCTCTAGGTCAAATGTCTTATCCAAAGACACCATCTGTAAATGACAGAGCTGCATTTGGACTCCAGGTCTGAGTTCATGGTAGAAAGTGCCATGGATCAGTTACATAGTGGTACTGCGTTTGGTATTCAGGCCTGTCCTAAGGACTGAGTTTAACATAGCCCCATTGTTTCCAAAGTTGACTTAAGGTTACAGAATGTTCCGGGCCCCCCCCCCCCCCCGGAGGGGGGGCTAGCAAGAAAGCTCAACAGATAAAGGCTCTTGCCACTAAACCCAATGACTTGTGTTCCATCCTTGGGTCCCACATGATAGAAAACTGACTCCTGAAAGTTGTTGTCTGACCTCCATGTACATGCTGAGGCACAAACACAGCTGCACACACAAACACAGAGAAATAAAGGAATTTAAATTTTTAAATGGTACATTTCTAATTTTGGAACCTTCTACAACTATTAGTTAACGTCCTATGTGGGAGTTCGCCCAGCTAGGGCTGGCATACTTGTAATCTCAGTATTCAAGAAGTAGAGGCGATAGTCTCAGCAGTTCTAGACCAGTCTTGGCTATATAGCAAGTCAAGAGATGCTGGCTCAAAAATAAAAGATTACTTTTTTCTTTTTAAATAGTGTCTCACACTTATAGGCTGAAATGAAATTTTAGTATCTTACACTAAAATTTCTTGCAGTCCTCTTGTTTCAGCCTCCTCACTATTGAGTTTACTGGCGTGAGCCATTACTCCTACATTATTTATTTTGTATCCCAGGCTAGCCTTAAATTCACTATAGAGCTGAGGATGACCTTGTACTCTGGATCCTCCAAGTGCTGGGATTAAATGTGGAATTAAATATAAATAGAATTATACTTATTTGATGAGTTATTATGAATCTTATACAGACATAAATATTATAACTTAATCTGATGTGTACCTTCATCCTATAATAAAAACTCTTTCTCAGTTCCTAACTTTGCCTCATCTCTGTAGTCTTCCTTTAAAGAAAGATATTTATGCAATTATAACAAGTTATAAGCCATTATTGTTACTCACTTAATCATGCCCAAATTGTCCCAGATGTTGTGTCCATTGGGAGATAACAGTGTTCAAACCAGGTGATACATAAAAAGCCATCAGCACTGCTGGTTGCAAATACTAGAGAACTAGAGGAGAACACTGGAGCTGAAGGCTGGCCTTTTAACAGCTCTGATAATCCCAGGATTGTTTGACACACCTACCACTTATGCCTTTCAAGGTGTTTGAAGGTCAGTTCAGAAAAAGGAAAAATTACCTTTCACTAAGAGAAAATGTGGCAAAGGACATTGATAAGGAATTCATGAAACAGAGAACAATTGACTATTAAACTTCGTTTCTTAGAAATTCTACTTGGCTAGGAGTCAGAGAAGTGAAAGAACTTTGTGGCTCCATGTTCTCCAAAAAAGAGAGAAGAAAAAAATACTTCTGAGGAGGGAAAGCACAGAGTTACTGCATGCCTTATATTTGGCTAGTAGAAATAAAACACAGTCCAAACTCTGAAAGGCAGCTTAGTAATACTCACCAAAGTCCTTTGAAATACTTTTCCTAGCCTTGTTTGGTGCCATGGGCTTGTAAAACAAGAGCTCCGGATGCTGAAGCAGGATTATCACAAGTTTATATAGCAAGTCCTTGTCTCAGTGGGGAAAAGAAAGAACTCGTTATGCTTTCTCCTATAACTTTATCTCTAGTAATTTGTCTGATTGTCATCAAAATATTAGACATTATGTTTTACAATAAAAGATTGATTAAAAGACAGAATAACTGGATGTGGTACATGCTTTAAATCCCAGCACTACAAAGGCAGATGCAGGAGAGTTCCTGTGAGTTTGAGGCTAGCCTGGTCTCCATGGCAAGTTCCAGGATAACAGAGGAACCCTGACTCAAAAAAAAGCAAACAAATAATAGAATAATTTTACAATAGAATATACTACAACTGTGACAAATGATGTTTCAGAACTGCATAAAAAGGAAATGTGTGTTTATATATGTCTCAGTTACTGTAAATTATATACATGCTTACCGAAAACAAACAGCCAAATATTCTGTGTTCTGTGGTATCTTCTTTCTGAAACCCTTTATGTGGTTGAAGAGCTATTACATAATAGAAGAAAGAAGGGAAGCTAACAGACACTGAGGATGTAATAGGGATTCATGAACATTGTACCCTATCCCCTATTTATTGCCTACGCTCTATAGAGTCTCTGCCAGCAGTCATACTCCTGCCCATTCTTACAAAGCTTCTAGAATGATCTCCCTAATTGCAAAGGTTTGGAACAAAGTATACCAAACTCTGTATAATGGTTACTCTTAAAATTTGGATTAAGGAAAGGTGGATCTAAGGAGGTATCTCTGTTTTTAGTATTTTAATATTGTCAGAATTCATGCATGTGGGTGTGTAGAAGAAAGCATGTGTGGTTATGTTGCTTTTCCTTCTCTCCTACTGTCCTTCCTCTCATCCACACCTCAGATGAAGTACTGACCTCTTCGGACTCCAGTTGTGTTGCCCTCCTTCTGTCTTACTCCAGCTCCTCCTGTGCCCTTCTGGTGTACTTATCCATCCTACACTTTGCTGTAATGTTTTTCACTTCCTTTAGAAGCTTAATTCCTAGGTGTGTTTCTAGTGATTAAATTTGTTCTTAGACAATTTTATATAAATACATAACATATTGACCCTCTCAGCCTTCACCCCTCCCTTATCCATATCACCCCTGTTCTCAACCCCAACCTCAACTTCATGTCTTTCCTTTTCTTTTTTTCTTTGTTTCCCTCCTAGCCCTAGTAAATTCCATGCCACATAGAGTCTAGCCTATAGACCAGTGACTAGAGTGTAGTGGGCATTTGATAAGTAGTTGTTGAATGAATTGTTTGTCTTATAGCTGTGAAAACCAGACCTTATGATCTGCTTTTCTAATTGCTTCCAGTGTGGTGCAGGTCCTGCTTGCTGCTGGAGCTGACCCAAACCTTGGGGATGACTTCAGCAGTGTCTACAAGACTGCCAATGAACAAGGAGTCCATTCTTTGGAAGGTAAGGTTGGGCTACCCCACTGCTCTGGGTGTCTCCGCCTGTGGCTTCCATTGCTCAGTGTCAGCAACTACCCATAGGTCCCCCAGAGGACTTAGAACACGAGTCTTTCACAGTTCTTTTCACTTTAAAAGTGTTGGGAAAGAGATCAGAGCCTAAGGGCATGGCTTAAGTGAGGGGAGGCGGGAGGGAGTCTCTGAGGAGCAAGCAGTCAATCATATTTCAACAGAGTGATTGAGGATTCTGCATGGGATGTGGGCTTGCTCCTTTCACTTCCTGCAGACTCACCTGTCCCAGTACTAGAACATAATGTTATGATTCCCTTAGCCACAGAGTTATCTAAATTCAACTCTGAATATTGCTTTTCAGTGTGTGGTCTTATCTTTGGGATTGGCTCTTTGCTGTGCTGTGACCTAGGGTGAGGAACAGACCTTCTTTGTGTCTTGATGTTCTGAACTGTAAAAATGAACTTGTTATTAATAACTCATGGGTTGTTATGTGGAGGTTGCTGAAACTGAAAAGAGGTGTTGTGGCATCTGTCTGTTGGAGAGCATCTGGTCAAATCAGTCAGTGTTGTCTCTAGTGAGTAGTTCTTCAAAAATGAAACGAGAAGAATGCAGGTTACACTGGCTGCAGACAGATGTGTGTTTTATATCTGGGCTTTTGCCTGTGCAGACTGTACTTGCCTCCTGCCATTGTCCACTGTCATCTAAATAGATTCTGTTCTTCTGAGATTTGGTGACAGGACAGCTTGGCTGCTTTAGAGTTGGTATTAGTAATAGCAGGACAATAGCCCCGCTGACTACCTTAACAATTAGTACTTGTATCCCAGAGGAGATTTAGCAGAGGAGAAACTAACTCACTCACTTTGTTCAGCCCTCTGAATTAGTGAAGAGAGACTAAGGAGGCTTTTGGTGGCCCAGGGAAAAGTTTCTCAATCAGTGGCATGAGGGGGTATCCAAGAGTACCAGGGCACTATGCCCACATCAGGTGTGACATTACCCTGCCCTCAACTGCTCTTCTGAATGCTCCCTAAATCTTGGCCTCTTCTACGGTTGTTTGAACTCTCACCTGCCCATGTCTTCTCTCCTTCCCAGCTGGCAGATCCATGTATTAGCCATGACTTATATCTCTGAATTACCCTGAGATAGAAAAGTGTCACTTCAAACAGAAGTGAAGTTTAGGAGCACCTAATCTCCCCTATATTCTTGCCTAGAATGGATTCCGCTGAAGGGCTGCTCTCCTGTCACTCAAGCACAGCTTTCTGCTTGGGTCTGTGCTGGTTGGTGCTCTCATCAGAAAAAAAAGAAACTTAGATGGTGGGGCCAAGGGGGAGTAGGGGTTCTTTGAATGTCTTCTTTTCTGCTCTCAGGTGCCCTGTGTTCTAATGCTCTATAGGTTGATGCTCAAATTCATTCTAGATCAATACAATAGTGGTCAATAATTTTTTTCTAGGAATAGCCAAATTGTGTACAATTTCAACTTTATAGGCCATTTGGTCTTAGATATGACTACTCCATTTGACTCTTCAATACTGAAGGAACCATAGATGGTGCATAAAGAGACTTTATTCATTTATTAATTTTGCCAGTTTCTCTGAGTTCTTTTTAATGTCATGTCAACCAACCTTCATTGCAGATAGACAGACAATAAAAATACTAGCAAAGCCTGCGATGAAAGAAGGATAATGTATTAACTGTTTCTTCTGACTGTATGGCCTGCAGTTAATAGTAGGAATTCTGTAGATTGGGTAGTTATTCAGAACTACATATTGATTACATTTCTGTGTACTAGCACTGTTATAGGCAGACACACTTTGTATCATCATGCACTTTTAAGACCAGATGATCATAAGGTCATTGATTCAGAGCGCTCTAGCACATGGCAAAGCGCTTTGGATGTATTATCCACATCCACAACTGTCATCCATAAGTTCCTTCTTTTCCATCTTCTATTTAAATATTTTGTCCACAAAATTGAGAATTTTTTCACCATTTGTTGATAAAATAACAAATGTGTCCAACATTTGTTTTTCCTTCCTTATCCTAATAACCCTTGCCTACTCCTGTACATTAATGTGTTGTTTTCAGAGAACCAATAACCATCAAAATCCTTAAGAACCTTTTTGAAAACATTCATTCTAGGGCTGGAGATACTGCTCAGTGGTAGGGCACATGCTAGTAGGCACCAGGACCTGAATTCCATCCCCAAAGCTGTTGCTACTGATGTGGAATCTAGACATTTTTTAAGGAATTATTAATAAACTCTTGATAGCTTATAAGATCCCCACCCCACCCCCTTCATTGAGTACCTTGTCTACCATAGTTTATTTTCCAAGGTATTTCAGTTTATATACTTTATTCTCTGCTTTCTGACTGGGACTAGGGTGATTGATGACAGTTCATATATGTCATCTCAGGGCTCGTCTCTAGCTGCCAGATTAACTATGAGGTTGGCCCAACGTATTTTAGACCACATCATCAGGTTCCAGTATCAAAACGTTGGATGCCCCGGAGTCCTTAGTGTTTTATTAACCTTTTTCCATTTAAAGACACTTTGTCTTTTCTTCATTCTATTAGTATCCATTGCCTGCCTGCTGTAAGCGAGGCACTGTGCCCAGCTCTAGGTCATCCTCATTGGTGATATGAATCCTTGTATAAGATCTTATATATATAAGTATAAGATCCTTGAGGTTTGGTTTTCTTTTGAACTGACTCACCATGTGTGTGTGTTTGTGTGTGTACATGTACATCCACGGCCTCTCAGTATCACAGAAAAGCCACAGGCTCAAGGCAGCTGTACAGTCCTTTGCTATCAGAGCACAGAGTCAGTACCAAAGTCCACTACATTTTATAATTGTTATTTCTGTGGGTCTCAATCTATCCTTGATACTAAGGGAAGATGGTAGATTATAATTTGTGATGTTGGCCAGATTTCCCTAACCTCAGTAATATACCCTTTGTCTGCCTGTCAGTATTACTGTGTTGATGAAGATCTAAAATAATGTGATGTGTGAATTGTAAAGTTCTCTACAGTTGCAATTGCTTATTAGTTCCATTTATCTATAATTCAGCTTGCTTTTACCAAATCTTAGGCACTCAGCCAGATGCTGGGGATAGCTAAATGAATACACATGGTCTGGCCCCTCAGCAGTTCTCCTAGCCAAGTAAGAAATGGATCTCAGCACGTCCCACTCCAGAGTGGTAAAGGTAGCTAGCTGTATGAAGAATCCAAGTAGCACAGAATGAGGTACTGATGGTCTTTTTCTAAGAGTAGGCTTTCTTGGACTTGTCATTGGGTGAGTGACTTTGAATTGGGTCTTAAGGTGAGTCGGAGATTGCTATACTGGCTGAGAACCCTCCTCCTAAAAGATAGGAGACATTTCATGTCTATACTGCTTGCCCGAAACATAACCAGCCTGAAGAGGGAAGAATGGTCTTTGCTCTTCTTGCTGAGGCTCTGTCATTGGTCAGCCATTCCTAGAAAAGCCTTTCTTTGCCTTATATGCCAGCATGGCTCCTTGAGGAAGTCTGCCTAGGCAGGTACATTGCAAACTCGTGCCCTGTTGTCAAGGTTGATGTTTGTGGGTGAGGATTGGCTTGCTGCAGCTGACCTGGGAATATTTGGTGAGGAAATTTCCTTGGCTTAACTGTTATCATTTTCTGTAGCCCTCAGAGTGGTGTCTTCAGAGTCATAATGATGTCCTGGAAAAACACAGGAGATAACTCCAGGCACCCATGGTTTATCTAAGTCCCATCACTGACCGACTAATCTTGACAAGTGACAAAACTCCTTGACTTTCAGACTTTGTAATACAGGGATAACAGTACCCATTGTTATAGGACTGGTACAGTGATTAGCAATAACCATTATATATCTAAAAGTCAATGGCATTTCATTAAGTATCTCCATGTAGATAGGTTTGGACTCAGTATAAGTCAGGGCACCTATATATCAAGGGACATTAACAGGCTTGAGATCTGCACATCAAGGCTTTCTTGAGGAAGATTCTTGCCATGGGTCACTGAACTATATGGGCCAAAGGTCTCTGTAATTGTATGATTTCTGTGGCTCTGAATGTTCATCTCCACATAGAACAAGTAATAAGCTCAAAGGACGGGAGGTTTGAGCTGGGCTTCAGGGGTAAGAAGAAGGGGGAAGCAAATATATTCAAAGGAGGGGACACAGATGGGACAGATATGACAGGTGAGATTATAGCCACCTCTGCCAGCTATTTCCTTGTCTTGACCACATTCCCTTCATAGTCTTAGCCCACCAGTTCATTCCAGGAGACTTCCACTTGTGGATGGGCAGTGGGTGGTGGGCTCCAATCCTCAGGTGGAGGAGACATTAAATTAGTGGTAATAGTAAACAAGTCGCCAGCTGTGGATGCCGCAGGCTGCTTATAAGTAACGATTATAAACATCCAGTGTCTGGTGCTGTCAGAAATGTACACGAGCACTCCGAGTGCCTCTCATATGTACAATTAAAACAATAAAACACGTAGAAACATGGCCAGAACAGGCTATAAGTCAGGTTCTCTTCTCAGCTCCGCGTGGCAGCTGAATAAAGATGAGTCCTGAACAACTGGGTTGGCATAGGGCTCTTCTGGGGTAAAGGTTTGTCAGACTGGGCCTGCCAGAGCCAAGCCTCCTACCCACGCACCCCTTTCCACAGGGGCATCAGGTCCTGGCCTGCTCCAGCTGACCTCCCCATCTCTTGCCTTCAGATGGGAGACAAGACTGTGCAAGCTGGCGAATCACAAACCAGTGGACAAGTGCCCTGGAGTTCAGGAGGTGGCTAGGAGTCCCGGTTGGCGGTAATGGAACTGCTCTCTATACTATAATAATTCTTCCCACCTCTAGGCCATGCCAGGTGCTGTCTCACCAATGTCTGTTTTGAATAAGCTAACCACTCAGTGTAAATACCATGTGCCCAAGCCTTCCCTGGCACAATAGAGAATGTATGATCCCAGAGAATCCAGACTAATAGGAATACAGAGGCTCCCAGGAAAGGGTTTGGGTCTTACCTCCCAAGACCCAACCCTGCATGTGTGCCAACCCCCTCTCCCAGCCCCTGGTGGGTTTGTTGACCATTCAGTAGCTTTTACACCTAGAGCAGTTCCCTAGACTTCTCAGAAGTGTTCTCTCCCAGTTTGTAAAATAAAAGTGATTAATAGAGCTAGAAGTAATATATTTATCCCTCCCCTATGCCTGGAATGTAGGAGGAATTCCATTAATGAAAACCTCTCTTCTTTACCTCACCATGATCATTAGTCTCATTATGTCCATAGGAAGCTACAGGGTCTTTGAGTATCCTCAGAGAGCCAAATATTAATTTGAGTCTAAGAAATGGGTTGTCCACTACTTAATGATGTGACCTCGGGTAATTCATTCTGTTTCTGTGCCAGTTTTCTCATCTATAGAGATTATTTCTCACACCACGGATTTGTTATAAGAATCACTTGATCAGCCGGGCAGTGGTGGTGCATGCCTTTAATCCCAGCACTTGGGAGGCAGAGGCAGGCGGATTTCTGAGTTCAAGGCCAGCCTAGTCTACAGAGTGAGTTCCAGGACAGCCAGGGCTACACAGAGAAACCCTGTCTCGAAAAACCAAAAAAAAAAGAAAAGAAAAAAATCACTTGATTACTGGTATAGTGTTACACACCTAAATCCCAGCCCTCAGGAGGCTGAGGCAGGAAGATTAAAAGATTAGACAAGGATCCACCACAAGTACAGATCACAGCAGAGCTCAATTAAAGAACATTGGTCTGAAGTAGTCAAAGACAAAAATTAGTCTTGATTCTCACTGTCTCGGAAGACTTGAGGCACTTTCCAGAGGACAAATAGATGAGTATGGATAGATGTAAGTGCAGCAGGGTATATGCATGTCCAAAACATTCAGACGTGGGTAATGTAGAAGTCGTATTTCAGGATGGAGAGATGGCTCATCAGTTAAGAGCACTGACTGGTCCTGAGTTCAATTCCCAGCAGCCACATGATAGCTCACAACCATCTGTAATAAGATCTGATGCCTTCTTCTGGTGTGTCTGAAGACAGCTACAGTGTGCTTATAAATAAATAAATAAAAAAGAAAGACGTCCTGTTTCAGGCTGGTGAATGAACATGTTAGGGTATACTGTCCATGCAGTGAGCAGTGAGCCATAGCAACACAGCATTAGCAGACTGGAGTAGATCAAGACACCAGGATTTCATTATCAAAACACAGGCACCTCCAAAGTCCTTGAAGAGAGGGCGCTGCAGGAACTGACCACTTCAAGGGTAGAGAAGATGAGAGTACTTCTCTAATGAGGCCACACCATGTGAACATCCAAGGCAGCAGCAAGTGACATTTATTGATCTGCTGTTCAGCATTATGTGCTTACTAAAGAAAACCAAGGCAAAAACACTAATGTCCATGGGCTTGAGTGCATTTGCTGCTCCTTCACAGAACTGGAGTTTGGTTCCCAGCACTCATATCAGATGGTTCTTGTAACTCTAGTTCTGGGGGGTACACACACACAGAATCTTTTTTCTTTTAAAGTAGTGATGTTCAATGCCAACAAAACTGTTTCCTTGCTTTGTATAGAGCTCAGAGATCATACCAGGCTGCATGTGCTTCTCGCCATGTGTGGCAAGACCTCAGGCTTCTCCAGAGGCTTAGGGAAACAGCAGGCTACAAGCTCTTAGGCAAGTTGTTTTATTAATGCCCTGACTCTTCATCCTGTCCAGGTCCACTTAAGAGTCTCGTTGCCCCTTCAGGGCCAGTAGTTCTGTATGCCATTACTCAACACTGCCACAGAATCAGCAGGGTGGGCAGAGGTCTGTCACTCTGGCGTTTTGGCCAACTTTAAGATGAAATGTATTAGTCAGTTAGGTTAATTGTTTCTATACTTTTAGCCCTCCAAACCTAGATATATATAATATATATCTTTCTCTCTTAGGAAAAAGAGAGAAAGAAAGTACTTGGCATGTTTTATTAAAAAGAATAAATTTGATGCATTTATAAAAATAAGAAAAGTATGATGGGGTGGCAAAGAGCTAGTCTTGTGATTTTTAACTGATTTACATATTTTGTGTATAAATATTTTTCATCAAAAGTTCCAAATCAGGGTTGGGTCCCACACACCACACAAAATATATTAGAGACATTTATATGGATAGCAGGAAGGGAGACAGAGGGTTGAAATTTTCCAGGCACCCAGTGATTGATGGGGGCTGAGGCTCCCCCTGACGCTTTATTGAGTTTCCGATGATTATCTCTCGCTGAGACATTTTTTACAGATGACGGTCGAGCTGTCACAATGGACCATGGGGGAAAAAAACCAACAATAATAACACTTTAATCTTTTTACTGCACTGCTCCCTAGTATCCCAGATTCATCTTCCCTGACGCACGCAGTTCATTATTCTGCCCCTCCCTGGATGGGAAATAAAGGAAAATAAATATATATGTAGACACGCTTACCCACATGCATACACACAACACAGAGTATATAAAAGAGACCACCTCAGAACCAGAGAGGGGCAGAATTTATTGTTCTTTTTGCAAGTGTTGAGGTTTATTAGTAGAGATGCTTGGTTGGCTTGGAATTGGCTATTAATTACAGCGTTTTGTATTTGTTTTTTATTGCGAGTTTTTAACATCTTGAAGAAAAGGCAGAAGAGAGGCAAGCAGGTGCAGAGACAGGGATCACTGAGGGACCAAGTTGGACCAGCCAGGTTGTGTAGCTGCTGAGAAGCAGGCTTCTTGCTCTTGCTGCCAGCTTGTCCCTGAGGATCCCTGGAGCTGCAGGGGTACACCTTGATTAAGATGGGAGAGGGTGAGCAGTGGGTAATTATAGAGGAAAGCAAAGGGATCCAGAGACCACTGAGCACCATGCATGTAAGAGTCAGGAAAGGCCAGAAATAAGAGAAACTGAAGCAATGTTTAGGTTTGATACAGACCATTACAGAGTTTTCGGAGTTTGCCCCCCTTTTGCATTTGATGATGGGAGCATGTGACTTGGGTCTGAAAAGCCTCACCTGGTTCTCTAGTAAGGGAATCCTGGGCCCAAGAGAACACCACCCAGAATCAACAGTCTTCAAATTCCTTGCCAGCCCCTGCTCTTTTTCACTGGGTTAGAAGAGATGAGCTGTGCTTCCTGTCAGAAGACTGACTGGCCCAGTCTTCCTTTCATCTGTCACACCTTTGCTGGGCCTATATGTGCTTTTTTGTTACACTTGAGGTAGGAGTAGGGGCAAGAAGGACCCTGTTGTTAAGGAGAAAGTTTCGAGTTAATTGAAAGCATGGTACCTGTGGCACCATTTTTAAGTAGAGGCTAGACCTGAAGCCAGCCTCAACCACCATGGGCTCATACATTCTGCAAAGCATAAAGCTGGTAACAATATACACAATATACAATATACACACTTCAATAACCTAGTTTTTGAAAGACAAGTTTTGAAAGGACCTAGTTCTTGGGAAGACAAGCTTAACATCTCACTAAAGAAGTATTTATTGAGCACTTGCCACATTGAAGAATGTGTGCATAAAACAGTCTGAAGTCCATGCAGGAGAAAATGTCAACTAATGAAGTGTGAACTAGACATGACTAGAATGCTTAGAGGAAGGGAGATCCTGACCTCAGGCTGCTTGAATGTGAGTCCACTATAAGTAAATAAGAGGCCAAAAAGAAGTCATAATCACACAAAAAGGAGACAAGTGTCTGAGCTCAGCAGACAGCCATTGACTGATGGTACCACTTTAAACCATCGGCCTGAGCTGAGACTGCTTCTTTACATATTAAATGGCAGCCTAGTGCACTCTTGTGAGGAAAATAGTTGATCAAGTGCCTGGCCTGATCTCACACATAGTAAGAATTTAATATGCTGATTGTGGTGCCACACACCTTTAATCCCAATACTCTGGGGATTAAACACTCAGGGGCTGGCTACACTTGGGGCGGGGGTGGAATTCAATAAATATGAGACATTATTTTCTTAACACAATACTTGTGAGCCTCCAATGAACAGGAAATGAGCTTCTGTCATTTTCCAGTATTAGTGTTAGGGATGGTTCCAACCAAGCAGAATAATATCAGAACTCAGATAATATCAGATAATATGCACTTCTTACAGACATTTTGTTTTTGAGATCGGAACTCAGACTGGCCTTGAACCTGTTATGTGTCCTAGGCTGGCCTTGGATTCCCCAAGACTCTTGTTTCTTTTCTTTTTGGTTTTTCCAGACAGGGTTTCTCTGTGTAGCCCCGGTTGTCCTGGAACTCACTCTGTAGACCAGGCTGGCCTCAAACTCAGAAATCCACCTACCTCTGCCTCCCAAGTGCTGGGACTAAAGGTGTGCCCCACCACTGCCCAGCAAGATTGTTGTTTCTTCAAAGTGCTGAAATTATTGGCTAAAATGCTGAGATTGTTGGCATGTGCCACTAAACCTGATAACCACTTTATCACTTTTTTTTTTTTGGCTTACACTTTTAACTATATCATCTTTATTTTATTTAACTCACATGTGGTAAAATTCACCATGTAAAATATATAACTTAGGCTGGAGAAATGGCTCAGTGGTTAACAGACTGGTGTTCCAGAAGTCCTGAGTTTGATTCTCAGCAACCAGAGGTCCTGAGTTCGATTCTCAACAACCACATGGTGACTCACAGCCATCTGTAATGAATGCCTTCTTCTGGTGTGTCTGAAGACAGCTACAGTGTACTCATATACGTGTGTGTTTGTGTGTGTGTGTGTGTGTGTGTGTGTATAACTGATTTATACTATATTCAGAAGTTATACAATCATTACCCTAACCCATTTTTAGAACATTTTCATCACAATATAGAAAGCCTCATATACATTACCAGTTATTCTTCATTTGCCCTCAAGTCCCTAGCAACTAATAATCTACCACCTCTCTATAGATTGCCTGAAATGGCCATTTTCTGTACATGGAACCATATACTCACCTTTTACTTAGCATTATGTTTCACACACATTGTGGTAAACATCATTCCTTATTATGGCTGAATAATATTCTGTTGTAAAATATTTATTCATCAGTTTATGGATGTTTTGTTGTTTCTACCTTTGGCTTTTATGAATACATTGCTATAAGTATTTGTGTACTTTTTTTCAGTGACTTATGTCTTTATTGGGGCTAGGGTCTCATGTTGTAGGCCTGGCTGGCCTCAAACTCACTATGTAGACCAGACTAGCCTTAAATTCAGATATAGACCTGCCTCTGCTCCTGAGTGCTACGTACCACCTGGGGTACATAGTGACACCCTCAATCTCTGTCATATTTAATTACTTTGTATTATAGTAAGATTTTAGGCTTAATTAATTGTAAGTATTGGTACTTCGGTACTATAACACTAACTATTCAGTATCCCTCATATGACTGTCTGTCACACCCATTTTACATGGAATTTAGTACGTGACAGGGCTAAAATGGCAGACTCTGTGCACATCTTTACCTTAAATATTTCTCAGCATGGGAAGCAGGGCTGTTTGTTTGTTTGTGTGGGGCCAGTAGGTGTCCAGAGCTACATGAAAGCCAAGGAGATTCTTTTTAACTGCTGCTGTGGTCCTGGCCCTGACTGTGGACCCCTTAGGTATAAATTTACTAACTTTCATTGGTGAGGTAGGGCAGAAGTGAGCAGAGTAGTGGCTGTCACTCATACTGTGGGCAGAGGGGTGTGGGACCTCCCGCAGAAACAGGAAAAGCTTCTCTGGAAGAAGAGCCTGCCACCCCTGTGCTGGAGACAAGTGGGAAGATGTCTTTGTTGAGAAGGAGATGGTTCACTGGATAAAGGCCAGCCAGCGCTAAATCCTGGGCCTCAGAAGACCACCTTGGTGGCCCGCTGGTGAGACAGGCTTGGATGCCTCCCTTCTATGAGCTTACTTACTCCAAAGCAGAGGGCTGGGGCCACATTGTCCCTTTTTTCTCCCCATCCCCCCACCCCCAATCCCCGTTCTACCTCCATCCATCTTTTATGGGTTGAGAAGAGTATGAGATCTCAGGATTGGACCTTTTTTTAGCACATAGTGGTGAGGCTGTGCCTTAGTTACTTCTCCGTTATGGTGAAGAAATACCATAACCATGGCAAAAGCATTTTTCCCCCCATTGAAACTTGGTTGCAGTTCCAGGGGCTGAGTCTGAATCTATGGCAGGAAGCAGACGTGCAGTGCACTGGAGCAATAGCTGAAGCTCACAGAGATAAAGAGACTGGGCCAGGTGTGGGCTTTTGAAACCCCAAAGCCCATGCTCAGTGACACACCTTACTCCAAAAAGGCCCCATCTCCTAGTCCTTCCCAAAATTGTTCTACCATCTTCATTTTGACAAAAGGTTTGAAATGCTTTCACCCAGGCTAGCTTGTTAGGATGCTTGGGACCTAGCTTTCAAATATGAGCCTGTGGAAACTACAGGCTGCTAACACTGAGCACTATAGAGAAAGCTTCATGCCAAGCCTGGAATAGACATCAGATGTCACCCTTTTGAACAGAGTTCCCCTATGAAATGGGAGCATAAACTTACAGTTCACAGAGCAGTTCTGAAATGAAAATCCTTATGAACTCTAGAGAGCACCAGCATTGCAGGACTCTGCTGGTTCCATGCTACAAGGAACAGATGGTTGTTACCTCATACCTGCCATATCCTTTGTGAGGCAGGGCCTTTTCAAGAGACTAGGTAAAAAGGATAACAGCTGACACTGAGACAAGATGTCTATGAGATGCTGTATTACCACACCCGTGCACAAAGAGGTTCCTGTTCTTTCTATTACAGACAGAGAAGTTTGGCATAGATGGTATGGACCTACATAGTAAATTTAGGATTCAAACACAAGTGGTCTGGCTCCAGAGCTTGCTCAATTGCTAGCCACTCTCTGCTGCATTCACTAAATATTTATTTGTAGATGTTATTGTTTTCTACAAACAAAAATAAGATGGACTTTATTTGTGTGAGATGTTGAATATACCTATCCAAAATGCTTGGCCCTAAAGGATCTCAGGTTTCGGGTCTTGTTTGGAATTTGGAATTTTTGTGTATAGGTTTTATTGGTTGAACATCTCTAATCCAAAAATATGAACTCTAAATGCTCCAAAATCAGGAACTTTTTTTTGAGACACGGTCTTCCTGTATAACTCAGGATAGCTTCACATTTTTAATCCTCCTGCCTCTGCTCCTGTCACTAGTCCCAACCAAAATCAGAAAGGTGTCAGCATTGAAAAATTCTGTGGAAAAATTTTTTTAATATTTTAGATTCTTGGTATGCATAAAAGAGGCACTCAGTTTATGTCTACTTGCTGATTTGAGTGAACACTTGTAAACCATTTGAGACCGGGCTGTGCTGAGCTCTGGACTCACTCACTATGGTGAAGAAAGCAGTGAGCCTACCTGGTAGGAAGGCACAACCACAGACACACATGGCTACGGTGGGATATCTTTGGGGTTGGGGGATGCTAGAGGAGCCGTCAGAAGCAATACCTATCTCAAATGCAGGAAGGACCACTGGGCAGAGTGACTCTTAACAAAGAGGCCTAGAAAGGAACTAGCTAGCCAGCCAGGTGAAGTAAGGGTTGGGTGGTGTTCCAGCTGGTACAACAGTACTTTCAGAAAGAGAGGTAAGACTTTAGTGAGCAGGACGCTGCATGAATAGTGCTTGTCACTGGGCTATGGTACTGGTCTCTGCTAGAATTTACTTGAAGTAGCCCTGTCTGTGTTCCTTGAAATCACCTGCTTTTTGTGGTAAGCACCCTGTATGCATAGCCTTGTCAGCACACTTGTAAAAACACAGTATTGGTTTGACTCTTGAATCAGACAGTTAATTCTTAAAGTTTGAAATGGCCCTATTCATTTATTATTATATCTACCACTGTGGGCTGGTGCTCATTACACTTGTTTGTTGAATGAATGATAGGCTTCCTTTGTAAAATGGATTACACCCTTCTTGCTTTCTTGAGCCAACTATCACTTTTCTTCCAGTTTATCATTACATCCAGCAGTTAATGTCCTGTGTGGCAGTTCAGAGATGCCCTTAGGGCCTTTTGAGGTGCTGTGCTTGGAATCCTTTTTCAGCTTTTCATTGTCCTGTTCTTTTCCCTCCCTGCCTGGCTAGTGTTTGATTGTGATCAATCTGCTTGGCTCTGAATTGTCCTCCCCAGCCTTATTTCCTTCTCCTAATCTGCAGTGGGCTAGAAACACGATTCCCAGTATGAGGGGATATAACAGAGTGACTGTGACTAAGGGTTGGTCACTCTGAGTTCTTAAAGAGCTTGTACAGGAAAAGTATAGATAACCATTACACTCACCCAGAGGCTATGCTAGTCTAGATAACCCCCACCCATATGTGCCCAGAGGCCAGGCTAATCCAGGTACCCTCTCAAATGTGCCCAGGCTAATATATATAATACCCCTCATGAGTCCAGAGTCTAGGCTAATCTAGATACTCCCCCTCAGTTGTACCCAGGGGCTCATCTAATTTTTGCTGCTCAGAAATTTTCTAACTGTTCTTGATACCCAAGGAAAGGTCACATAACACTCCAGGGCAAGCAGTGTGGTCTGGTCTCCAGCTCTGAGCTCTGCCATCTTCATTTTGGCCAGAGATTTGAATTGCTTCTACCCAGGCAAGCTTGTTAGGGTGCTGGCTACACACCTCATGGTGTCTGTCACATGGTATAGCTAGGTTCCACCGATTGTCTGAGAAAGAAGGGAATGCAAGGAGCTAAGGCTGGTACCACAGCATCCCCAATCTGCTTCTTTCTCTGTGCTTGATTCTTTCATTGGCACAAAGAACAAGAACTCACCTGGTGCTGAGGTGAGCCTGACTTCTAGGCTCTAGCAGACCTTCTACCTCAGCCTCCCACGCGTCTTACACAACCACTTAACTAGCCAAGTGAGCTGAGCTTTCGTATTCTCTTCTTAAAATGTGGAACTGGATTTTGACGTCTGAATGGTCTTCTGGCTTTTAGAACTTTATTTATATAGTGTTTTTAGTAGTATAGGAGGGGTCACACTATCAGTTCATTCCAAAAGCACTCAGAAAGAGTGGCTTAGGGATTACCTGCCTGTGCTTCTATCTAGACAAGGTCACACCTTGCCTTGTCCACATTGATTTGTACTCAAGAGCCTGAAAGAGCCTCCCCTTTACAGGGTTAGTGCCAGGGCACGGGAGAGACATGACACAGGGAGGTAGGACTTAGGTCCTAGATTCTGCCCCCAACAAACTGAGCTCAAGAGTAAACATTAGAGAAAATTGGTTTCTGGGTTAGTTTCCAGCATGAGGGAAACAAACCTCTTCACAAAAGCAGGCTAGAATTTGCTCTATGGGGCCTTCCTTCTCAGGGGCTGCCTCAGAGAGGTAGAACCTTCTAGTTTATTAGCTGGTCTAAAAGTATCTGGGCAACAGCATAAACCAGGACCAGTCTGGTAAACAGATGTGTGTCTGTCCACCAACCCCAGAGGACTTGAAATGTGTAACAATCTCAGGTTTGTTTGTTTGCTTGTTTTAATGACCTGGGAGAGAGAAAAGAGGAACCTGGGGGTTTTCAGGGTTTGTCTATCTTTATCTTCAGAAAATGTTTTTTTTTTTTTTTTGGTTTTTTTCGAGACAGGGTTTCTCTGTGTAGCCCGGGCTGTCCTGGAACTCACTCTGTAGACCAGGCTGGCCTCGAACTCAGAAATCCGCCAGCCTCTGCCTCCCAAGTGCTGGGATTAAAGGCGTGCGCCACCACCGCCCAGCCAGAAAATGTTTTTAAGAGTGAAAAAATCAGATGACACTGGTCAGTGATAGTATAGCACTCGAGGAGAGAGAGGTGGGAAGGGCAAGTTCTAGTACGGCTGGAGCTACACAAAAAACCTGTCTCAGGAGAACAAAAATCAGATTGCAGGAGCTAGGAGGGAGCTCAGCAATAGAATTCTTGTCTGTCATGCACAAAGATGTGTTCAACAACAGGTTCAGTACTTGGTGCCACCAAAAAGCAAATTACAGATACAATAAATTCCAACTTTGTAGGGAATGCACACACACACAGGCCCTATAATACAGTCTCTGAAGAGCTAGACTGAAATGTTAAATGTGCCTTCTCAGGTTGCTGAGGTATTGGCTCCTTTTTCTTCTTTGTACTCTGCTGTAGTTTCAATTTTGGTTTGAGTTTGTAAATCAGATTTTAAGCTTTAAGTCATGTACCAAATTGTAAACAGCAGAGGTATTGACTTCTGCACAGACAGCCTCTAACACGCCCCTGGTCTACTTCCCACTTTCACCTCCTCACCTACACTCCTCATCCCTTGAGTTGTCCAGTGTTCCATGAACCTTTTCTTCATGCTCAAGCTGAGCTCACCTGTCCCCTGGCTCTGTGTCATTCTAATGCATCCCAACATAGACTTTATCTACACACATTAAACATCTGTGTATTATCTGTCCTTTTGTCAGATTAGGTAAGAGACCATACTGATTCACTTCATGTCCCCAAAATGTCAATCAACACTCATGAAACAAACCAGACTGTTTTTACCTCCTCTTGCCCAGCTCAGATGGCCAGGCACACAGTATAGATGTTACTTAATGTTTAGAATTACATAGATAAATTAAAATGTTAAAAAAATCTAGGCAGTTGAAGCAAACAGACCACTGTGAATTTCAGACCAGCCTGAGATTTATAGAGAAAAACCTGACCTCAAAAACATTAAAAAAAAAAAAAAAAAAATCAAAAGAAAGTAGATGAGACTGGAAGTAGTGGCTCACACCTGGACTCTCAGCACATGGGAGGTAGATTCAGGAAGATCACTGCAAGTTGAAGATGCCTTAATGCCAATACTAAGGAGACAGAGGCAGTTGGATCTGTGAGTTCAAGGCCAGCCTGGTCTACATGGTGAGACTCTGTCTCGGGAGAGGGGATCGGGGAGCAGGCCAAAAAGAGCTAAATGTGGTGGAACACACTTTAGTCCCTCTGCTGAGAGGTAGAGGCAGGCCAATCTCTGCTAGTTCTGAACCAGCCTGCTCTTCATAGTGAGGCCCTGTCAAGACACACACACACACACACACACACACACACACTAAAGGGAAATGAAAGGGGAACCCTGAGCATGCACAGACTGATGTGTTACTAATGGAGGGTTGGATTTTTTGTTCCTCAGTCCTAGTCACTCGAGAGGATGACTTCAACAACCGACTAAACCACCGTGCTAGCTTCAAAGGCTGCACAGCCCTGCACTATGCTGTCCTGGCCGATGACTACAGCATCGTCAAGGAGCTGCTGGATGGAGGTGAGAGCTGTGGGTGGTGGCTGCCAGAAGAGCATGCCACGCTTTAGCGCTCTGTTACTTTCCTTTAGCTAAAAGAGTGATCTGTTTCCCAAGATCAAGTGTCAATGTGTGATTTGTCCTCTGGTGGTTGGTGTATGTTCTTGACCTGGGTGGAAGAGGGAACAAGGACGGTATCTACTCTGTCTGCAATAAGCTGGGAACTTTTTAAACATTTTAAAAAAATTATTCAGTGAAGTAGATATTTACACCTCAGCGAGCACAGGTGTCCTTGGAGGAGAGAGGCATCTTTCTAGAGCTGGAGTTACAGAAGCAACATGGTTTGTTAGGAACTGAACATGGGTCTTCTGGCAGAACAGGAACCTTAATTGCTTAGCCATCTCTTCAGCCCCAATGTGAGACTTTTCTTAATTGATGGCTCTTCCCAAAAGTGTTCTCTTTTTCTCCTGTGACCTCCAGAACAGGACCAGGAGAGCAAGGGAAGTCATGTGAAGCCCCGCTAACCCGTTAAAGAGTTGTTCTCCTGGATCTTGAACCTGGTGCAATGTCACTATGCCTCATCATTACTCTGAGCCCTGGTTCACATCCATACTTATACTCAAGGTGGCTGGGACACAAAGTTATGTTTGAGGACAGCCTGGACTTCAGAGTGAATTCCAGGGCAACCTGAGCTACATAACTGAAACCCTGTCTCCAAAAAAAACCAAACCAAAACAAGACAGAACCAACAGTAAGAAAGTGGGAGGCTTCTCCTCCGACTGGCCCTCTGAGACTGCAAAGCACACTGACTCACTCAGTATCCCCAGTTCCTGCGTGGTTCTCGGCACAAAGTAAGTATTCTATAAATACTTGCTGAGTGATGAGTGTCCTCCCTTTCAGGAGTGTCAGTGTCATTACAGAGATAATATGACCTGGTCCTATCCAAGTCTGCCACACAGTTCACTGCCAGGCACCTTCAGATAGCCATTTCCTTCTTTGTTCCCCGTATCCCCATCAGCTAGAGTAGAGCCAGCATGTGAGAGACCCAGATCCCGTGATAATAGTAGATGAACACCTGTTTAGGCTGCTGCTTTTTTTTTTTTTTTTTTTTTTTTTTTTGTTTGTTTGTTTTTTCAAGGCAGGGATTCTCTGTGTAGCCCTGGCTGTCCTGGAACTCACTCTGTAGACCAGGCTGGCCTCGAACTCATAAATCCACCTGTCTCTGCCTCCAAGTGCTGGGATTAAAGGCGTGCGCCACACCGCCTGTAGGCTTCTGCTTCTTGAAGGCCAGGGACCCATTCTTGGGGCTGGAACCTAGTGTCCTCCTGGGTACAGTTCATTCTCCATGGGATCTGAAAGAACTAGAAGGTTCTTTCCAGGGCCTCTGCATCACTCAAATGAGTGTCTTATCTCTCCAAGACTAGTGGCCATCCCACTCTTTCTTTGCCCAAGTAGTCCCACTTTGCTTCACAATGACTGATGGGAACACCTTTTTAATAAGCTGTGATCACTGTGTAACTTCTACTAACTGACTTGTTTTTGCCACCTAACCATTTTCCAGCACCAGCCTGTGAAGTTTGTTCTGTTCCACAGCCTTTACCTTCCAGGCCAGGCATCCCAATTATCTTCCAGCATATGTGATGTCCTTGGGGTGGGGACACTTCCCAGGAATCCAATCTTGTTACCTCCTGTCAGCCATAGGCACACTGGTTTCATAGCTGGACCTTGCCTGTACTCTCAACTACCCTGTGGTTTGGTGACTGTACCTGGGTAACTGGTACTTTTAGAGTAAGGACTCAGGGCTCCCAGAAGCATACACTTCAAAAACAGCCCCCACCCCCGCAGACTGCTTTCAGCTCTGTCCTTTGGAAGCTCTCTGGCAAGACATTTGGACCTTATGTCAGAGCTTGTACTGTGGGTTTTCTCTCTGCCATGCCTTAAAATCAGTATGCCTAGTCATTTTCTCCTAGTTCATATTCCTGCTTCCCCACCATCACCAAACAGAAAGAGTTCACTCTACAAGAAGCCTTCCATGCCCTTCTTCCAGATCAAACACCTTTAAAATGAAGAAGCAAGGGTCTTTGATGAGATTCCCTCCACCCCCAGGCCCCCAGGCCAAGGCTAGCCCTGTGAGCTGTTCCAGGGACATGCTTTCCTGTCCGGTGACTTGGAACGGATGCCCTAAGCCCCCACCTTTGCGTTTCTTCCACCTGCCTTTTTAGTGGTCATCCATTTAGACCCCTGCCCTGGTTTCCCAGCCTCGAGGGCCAAAACCATCAGCCCACTTGTTTCTCCCTTCTAGACTTGAACAAGTTGCTGTCTGTCACTCATGGCCTGCAGGCCTGCCAACTTCTGACCCTCTCCCCTTCTTAAGCCTCCCTTAGTCTACTAGTGTATGTGACCAGCCAACCGAGAGGCAGGATCCTTGTCCTAGGGGCTGTTGTCAGTAACATTTCCAAAGTCTTTGACCTTTGCTGACCTTTTCCAAAGGGTCTGCCTTCCTGCCCATCAACTTTATCAGAGTGTTCTGGCCACCAGCTTTGCTGCAGCACACCCAAGGCAGGCCTAGGCACAAAAAGTCCACAGAGGTTTAGGTTTCTGGACCTGTGGGTTAGAGGTAGAGGGAACAGTATCTCATGCTCTCTATTTGAGTTATAAAGAGGCTCGGGCAACATCAAGCTGATGATGTGGACACCCTCCAGCCTGTAGGAGGCAGCATGGAGTAATAGAAAAGAGCACAAGCTTCAGAATCAATTAGCCAGGGTTGGAATCCCAGTCTCCCATAAGCTAACCAGGTTATCTTGGACAGGTTATCCTAACTCTCTTAGTCTTGGATGTTTTATGTGTCACGTGACACTTTCACAAGAATAAGTGGAGATTAATAAGAGATGTAAAACTTCCTGGTAGACACACGTTAAATGCTCTGTGACAAGTAGTTCCTTTTTTTTTTTTCATTTTTATTAGGTTATATTAATTGCATATAATAGTAGTTTTTTTATACTTTGATCACAGTCCCCAGTGCCCCCTCTCTCTTTCCTGCTGTCCTATCAGATCAGTCCCTAGTGCCATTTCTCTTTCCTGCTGTCCTCTAGTTGATTCACACCTAGTTGAGTCTCACTTCTCCCTTCACCACATATATATATGTAAATGATTTATGTGCCTATATGAGGTCTCAGATCCAAACTGAGGGACAAACATGTTTTCCTCATTAGCACTTAAGATACAGAAATCACACTCTAATGCTGGCAGCTTTAACTCCATTTCTCTTAAACTCTGTCCTCTGCCTTCAAATCCCCATTCTACCTAGAATGCTGTTGAATTTCCTTACTTCTCACTACACGTACTCAGAGACCTCTCTCCCTTGGGAAGCCTTTCCTACTTGTCATCCTATGAATGTGTACATTGTTGGCCCAGAGCTTACCACTGACTGCTCAGGGTCATTTTTTTCTATTTCAAGAAATCCCATAACTGAAAAGGTACAAGCATTGGAGACAGACTTAGCTTTAAAATGTGTCTCTGTTATATCATTATATTAAACTATTTCCTGTCTGTGAGGTCACGAGCCTCAAGACAGCTTATGGATCAGGCACGCTATCTCTCACCCTGAGACTTTCATGCTGACAGGCAAATAGCCCATGGCAATGGGGCGGGTGCTCCCACGGGAAATTGAACAAGGGGCTCTTTGGACATGAAAGAGGAAATGCCCTCACTGATGGGCAAGAAGAAGGCATAAGGCACAGAAAGACTGCTGGGTGAATGGACGATCTCCCCCCCTTTCCAGGAAGACTAATAGGAAGAGATTCTCTTATAGGGGTTTAAATTAACTGGTGTCAGTCCTGTAGTATACTATAGGCAGTATATTGACCATGTATGTTCATTCTTGGTGCTACTGCCTCTATCTGTTGTTGGCTTAGAGCAGGAAGGCTCTGCTTTCTTTTTTTTTTTTTTTTTTTTTTTGGTTTTTCAAGACAGGGTTTCTCTGTGTAGTCCTGGCTGTCCTGGAACTCACTCTGTAGACCAGGCTGGCCTTGAACTCAGAAATCCACCTGCCTCTGCCTCCCAAGTGCTGGGATTAAAGGCGTGCGCCACCACTGCCCTGCTTAAGGCTCTGCTTTCATACTTGACTTTTTGCAAGTACAAGAAAACGTGCAAGAGGACAGGTGGGCACAATGACTAGAAAGAGAATGGGGTTGGGTCCGTGGCTGCAGCTGTCTGTGTCAGTAACCTGGAGCTGTTAAGCTGCATTAACACTGTTTCCTCGCAGGAATGTGCTCCCATGAACATCTCTGTCTGCCTAAACCATGCCTCTAATCATGGTGGCTTTTTTGACTCAGTTCCTTCAGAGAAATAAGCTCTAAAACCCCAAGGCATCCATTGTATATAAGGAACTCACTTTTCTCTGAGGCATCTAAAATAGTACAAGGTAAATGCCACTATAGGGAGAGGTGATAAAATCATTTTTTATCAGCCTGACACATAGCTGTGCTTCCTGCCAGCCTCTAGCACCCACCTAGTGTTTCCAGTGCTGCCCCTGCACTTCTTTGTTCCTCCAATTCTTTCTGTCATTTGTGTCCCACTGAGGCCCTCCAGGCTGGCAGGCTTCTTTCTGCCGGCCAGTCCCCAGTTCCTGGGCCACCTTCCTGCTATGCATCTTTCCTGCCCCTGGGACTGGGGTACAGATTACTTGCTACACTAAGGTGGATATACTCCAAGGGTGTATCCCCCTCCTTAGCTCCACATTGGTGCACTACTGAGCACATGTTTGGAAGTACTAACGGATCTTCCTGACTCTCAGTGTCCTGCTGCCTCCATCTGAGCACCTCTGTATCCCTCCTTCCACTGCTGCTTCCTATTTCGTCACTGGCAGTCCTTACCTCAGTAACACTTGGCCCTTCTGAAATCTAATCCCCCTCCTCAGGGCCTCCCTCAGCCTTTCCTTCCTACTTTCAAGGTTCCTCTTTGACCCCTTCTCTGAGTGCCTGACTGAATTGTCAGTGTTAACCTGCCAGCATCCACTGAGTTCCTAAATTCCTGCTGCCCGCCTGAGGCAAAGAGCCTGTCCAGTGCTACCATCTTCCCTGCAGCAGCCTGTTGTTAGCCCATCATTAGGACCTAGTGTTCCGTTTCTTGTTCCACTTCACTGTCCATCTGTCTACACCGGCAGATGTTGTCAGCTTTCTTTGCCGGGGGCTGTCTGCCCTCTGTTGAAACTTCACACCCAGCAGCACAGAGAAGGGTCAGGAGTTCTGGCTCTGGTACCCACAAATTTTCCTTTATGCAAACCCTTTCTCACTACTGAAGAGATGTCAAGAACCTCTTCCAGCCCTGGTGTCCTGTGTATCCATCATTTGTCAAACATTTGCTGTAGTAGTCAAACTTTTTGTTGTTGTGACAATACCCAGTATAAATATTAAAGGGAGAGGAGTCATTTTGCTCACAGTCTCAGAAGTGTGGGGAAGGTGAGGCAGAGCAGCATGTAGGAAGGAGAGGAGAGTGGACTGTGCTAACTGATGTTCTCTCACCCACCCCTTTTATTCCTTCCAGGTCCCCAGCATATATGATGGTATTACCCACATTCAGAATGGGTGTTGTATTGTCCATCTGTCCATCCATCCCTGCCCTCTCCCCTGCTTAGCTAATTCTCTTTGGAAACTCACACTCACCAGCACATCTCTGGATGCTTTAGCCCTTTACTAGGGGCTTTTTGGCCTAATCAAGGAGACAGTGAAGATTAGCCATCATACTCTGAGCACCTCTCATATCACAGGCTCCAGGCCAATAAATGAGATATAGGCCTGGGTGTTGCCCTTAGGGAACTCATATTTTACAAGAAACTGAGACATTTAATAACAGCTCTGATGTGGTAGTGGTGGAGATCTAGAGACGGGACTGTGGGATCACAGAGAAAATATCTTACGCTATGTATTGTGAAACATCTGTCATCCCAGCATTTAGGAGGTAGAGGCAGGAGGATCCAGAGTTTGAGGCCAGCCTGAGCCATATGAGACCTGCCTTAAAAAAAAAAAAAAAAAAAAAAAAAAAAAAAAAACACCTCTAGTGAGACACCAGTAATCACAGCCCTCAAAGGCCTGAGACAATAGAATACTAAGTTTGAGGCCAGCATGAGTTCAAAGCCAGTCTGAGATGAGAGCCTGTCACAAAACAGAACTTTTTGGGTCTCTAAATAAGGTAAGGAAAGCTTGGTGCAGGAGATGGTATTTACACTAATAAAATGTTGATCTGCTTCTGAAATAGATGAATGAATTGTGGAATTCTTATAACAATGAGAATGAATGAACTTGTGTTCTATCAACATGCATGGGTCACATGCCTTAGAAGTGTGCCTCTGCTTAGAGTTCAGAATAGGTAAAACTAGTAAAAAAGAAGTCCAAAGTGAGTGTCACTCTAGGACACTGGGAGTGACTGGAAGTGGACGCACAGGACTTCCACTATGCGTTACTGTGCAGTTACACAGGGTCCTGTGATGGTTTGTATGTGCTTAGGCCAGGGAATGGCACCATTAGGAGGTATGGCCATGTTGGAGTAGGTATGTCACTGTGGGCGTGGGCTTAATACCCTATTCCTAGCTGCCTGGAGGGGAGTCTTCTCTTAGAGGCCTGCAGATGAAGTGGTAGAACTCTCAGCTCCTTCTGCACCATGCCTGCCTAGATATTGCCATGCTCCTGCCTTGATGATAATGGACTGCACTCCTAAACCCATAAGCCAGCCCCAGTTAAATGATGTCCTTTTAAGAGTTACCTTGGTTGTGGTGTCTGCTGACAGCAGTAAAACCCTGAGACAGGTCCCTACCTTGAAACCATATTTAACTGCATCCTCCTGTGCTTCTGCATTTTTTTCTGAGTCCTGTGTGTGGTACCAGACCTTACTTCATGTGCATGACCATAAATCTCACACCATGGTGCCAAGCCATGTGCACTGAACTTTATGAGTAAAATCACTTTCTTATTCTAGACCAAGACAGCTTCTTAGACTTTTTCCACCCCTCAGATCTCTAAGCCCCTCCCTCACCTACTCCCAAGAAGATGCCAGCCTTGGGGCTCTGGTTCTTTTTTCCTCCCACTTCCTAAGGGACTCTGCCCCACCCCCACTGCCCAGCCTTTCACTCCTGCTTTACTTTCTCTACTTTCTCCTTTGAAAATGTATGAACCTCATGCATTTAGAAACAACAACAACAAACAGCCCAGTAGGTACCTCTAGAACTCAACTCATTTCTTGCATGTCTTGTTTTTTCGAGACAGGTTTCTCTGTATAGCCCTGGCTGTCTTGGAACTCACTCTGTAGACCAGGCTGGCCTCGAACTCAGAAATCCACCTGCCTCTGTCTCCCAAGTGCTGGGATTAAAGGCGTGAGCCATCACTGCCAAGGAAACTATTGCCACCCCTCACTCTGCTTCCTCAGCTTCTCTTGTTTGCTGAGCCTTAACTGTTACCCTCAGTGGGACCAGCATCATCTTGAGTGTCAGAACTTAAAACCTAAATCATCCTTGAATTCTTTTCCCTTCCATTCATGGACGTACCTCTCCTGGGCTGCCCTCAGAAGAGTGTTCTCTCAGTTACTCCTTGTCCTCTCAAGCCTTTCACCAATAACAATCAATTGAATCTTCATAAAAAATGCCATGCCCCAGCTGGTGGTGGTGGAGACAGAGGCAGGTGGATTTGAGTTTGAGACCGACCTGGTTACAGAGCAAATTCTGGTACAGCCAGGGCTGTTACACAGGGAAGCCATGTCTCAAATAATGAAAAAAGGAACAAACAAACAAACAAAGTTTCCTACTTAAAGCCTTTGACCTCAGTATTGAAGCAATAACACAGGCCAGACTCCTTACCAGAACCCTAAAGCCTTATCACCCAGACTTCTGCAGTATCACACTGGTGTTCTCCTCCCTTGTCAGTCTTCTTCAGAAACACTGGCCTTGGTTGTCTCTCAGAAAAACTGTGACTCTGCACATCTCTCTGAAGATGGACACCCCATCATTTAGGTCTTAACTCAAATGTCTCTTCTAAGGACGCCCACCCACCCCCCAGCCACCCTAGTAAAAGTTGTTCCAATGCCACTGTCTTACTGCTCCCAGAAAGACAATCCATAGTGAGCATATGGAAGGTGACTCATAAAATACTGACTGACATAGCAGCCTCATGGCCTGTCAACATGGCTAGCAGAGCAGGCGGGTTCAAACCGGAAGATTGGAGGTGGTCATTCTCTTGGGGTTGGCTAAGGCTGCACATTGTCTGTGGAAGATAGTGCAGCTGAAAAGCCCCAGGAGCTGTACTGATGTAAGCCCAAGAAAAGGAGCTATGGCAGGGGCTCAGGAAGCAGGAGGGAGAGGGAGGAGGCTCTTGCACTAAGGCAGTGAGTGCATCTCTCACATCTATGAAAGATTGGTCTCTGTTTGAATCTCCAATTTACCACAGACCAATATCTTCTGTACTAGATTTTAGCCAAAATTTGGCTAAGAAACAATAATACTTAAGTACAATCAAAATGAATTATTAGAAAAGGGGTTATTTTCAAAAGAAATGTTATCAACGTGCCCAAAATTACTAGTTTCCATAGATCTAAAATGACTCTGCAAGTCACTGTGAAAGTGCCTCATAGAGGACAGGTAGCGAGGCTCACTGACTGGACTAGTTCAGGAGCTCCACATTAAGCATCACTGCTGTACTGTCCTCTGGGCAGACAGAGGAGACAGAGGAGCAGAAGATAAGATAGCCTCTGCCCTCAAGTACACAGTTCAGGACACACAGTCGTAATGCATGGCAGTGGTCAAAGGCTGCAGGCATCAGGAACTGTGACCCACCCCTACCCTGCCATTCTCATCTTTGTAATCACAGCACCTCTCTGGCATCACGTTTTCAGCAATACAGTGAAGAGACCATGTTGATGACAAAAAAAAAAAAAACTTTTTTTTTTTTTTGCTTTATGCTAGCAGCTGTCTAAGGGAAGTACTGAGAAGAGACTGCTAATTGGCACAAGGCTTGCATGAAAGTGTTCAGAAGTAGATTATGATGATGGTTGTTTGGTACTATCTGTATGCTAAAAAGCATTAAATTGTATACTTTGGGTAAACTTTATGGCATCTAAATTATATTTGAGTAAAGCTGTTGAAAAAGAAAAGAAAATATTTCATGCCACTGCAGACAAAAATACTATCTTGACTGGGTGACTTGTTGTTTGGATACAAGTCAGAAAGCCAAGAGAGCTGGAGTCAGATGAGGTGAGCTGTCAGTGGTATAAGTCAGTATCCTTTTGTCAAGAGTGCTACTGAGAGGCCGGAGAGATGGCTCACTGCCTAAGAACACTTGCTGCTCTTGGAGAACTGAACTCCTGCCCACTCCTGTGACTACCCACAACTACATATGACTCCAGCTCCAGAGCACCTAACATCTTCTTCTGACCTCTGCAGTCACCTAGAAATATGTAACATGCACACATAATTTTTTTAATTTTTAAAGAATGGTAGTAAAAATTTATCTATGAACATTCTCTTAACTCTTAATGATATTTTGATTCATTTTGTCACATTTTTTATTTAATTTTATGTTATGTATATTAGTGCGAGGTTATCAAATCCTCTGGAACTGAAGTTACAGACAGTTGAGAGCTGTCATGTGGGTGCTGGGAGTAGAACCCAGATCCTGGAAGAGCAACCAGTGAACTGTCTTAACCACTGAGCCATCTCTCCGGCCCCTCATCTTATTATCTCAACAAGTATTTATTGTATACCACATCCCTTGAAAAGCTTAAAGTATCTTAGAGTAGAAAAATCAGACAAATAATGGCTATGTTATAATAATAGTATAATAATAGTATATATTACTATTTCAGAAGAGAAGAAGGTATTATGAGAGGCTAATGGAAACCTAATCTAGTCCAGGGGAACTGAGGGAAGTCTTCTGAGCATATCCATTTCTGCCAACATCTGAAATGTAGATACTAGCTCATCATCTAGCTTAAGACAGCCTGTGGAAGGAGATGACCGTTAGTCATCCTTGGGTACCTGCAGTCTTGGATCCAGTGATACTGAGAAGTAGGAATGTTCTGTGCCAGTGGTTCTCAATCTTCCTAATGCTACAACTCTTTAATACAATTCCTCATACTGTGGTAATCCTTCCCCCAACCATAAAATTTTTTTGTTTCTACTTTATAAGTTTAACTTTGCTGCTGTTATGAATCATAATCTAAATATCTTATGCAGGATATCTGATATGTGACCCCGGGGTGGGGGGGGGAACCACTGTTCTGTGGTCTTGTCATTACAATCCACACCTTAGATCAGGTGTGATATAGACCCACCATGACCCAGAGATCTGTGCTCAGCATTCAACCAGCTCAGAATCAAGTTCCTCTTGCTCACCCCAAGATGAGGTACTTCTGTACCCCAATGCCTGTATAATCAGTGAGTGGCTGAGGAGAGACAAGAGCCCAGTCACTATGCTTTCCAGAGCCACCTGCCATCCAGGCACACACATTTCATCAAGGCTTTAATGGGCTCCAAGCAGTCCTCAGATGAGCCTGGCTGGCATCCGGCATGAGCTCATCACCACCAACAGTAGCAGCCTGGATGCCCAGGCTCCCTTGGGTGAAGGAGAGGTCAGCATTGGCAAGGCAGGTCATTCTGTATTCCACCTGCACTGTACCTGGAAATAGCTGAATAGGGCTCAACTCCCAAGGCCAGCTGTCCTTTGTCAGTTTATTCATACTCCTCTAAGGCATGCATCATAGACTGGAAAAGAGGCTCTCTCTGCTTTAGGAAAGGAGGGTATCAAACTGAAGGTCAGGGTCTACAGAATACCAACAAAAGGTCAGACTGGAGATGAGCCAGAACCAAGATTCCCTTCCCCAAAAGGAGTTTGATTCTAGCTTACCTGCATTCTTTGCTCTAGAGAGAAGCCTAACTCTGTCTTGGGAAGAACACAGCTCGGATGTTCTCTGTGGATTTGAACCATACACTCCTTTTTGAATTGCATGTTGAAATGAATTCTGTTTATTATAACAGAAGGGAGCTTGCTGTTAAGAAACCCTTCTGAGACCCCCTTTGAACTAATGGATCCCTGAGTGGTAGGAAATGCTGACTGGGCATTGGGGCCTGACACTGACCCTATTTGCCCTGAATCCTTTCCTGTCAGTTTACCTACCCTAAAATAAGTTAGCCTGTGATACCCAAACTTTCTATTATGATGTTTTATGACATTGAATGAACAGTTCCCTTGTGATTTACCCAAGAGCATACAAATCTAAGTTTTCATATGTATTCAGCAACTACTAACTCTTTCTGCAACTGATCACCACCATTTCCTCTCTAGGCTTCTCTGTGTGCTCTTAAAGCATCCTGTCTAATTTTCTTACTGACCTTATTCAGGACTGAAATATTCCCACTGAACCACATTCTCAGAAGGCAGAGCAAGGACCTGAGTGCTTATCTTCCCAGCATCTCACACTGCTCTTAGCACATGACAATAAGTGCTTGTTGACTAAGTTAATTTCTAAGTGGACACAGGCAATATTGGGAATAAAAGACGAGATATAGGCCCTTCTCTTGTCTTCCTTCCTGGTAATTGGTCACAGAGAGGTAGAAGACTCACACTAGCCTAATAGCAGGCATTAAGGATTAGGTGGAACTGCAGGCCCAGGCCCCACAGAATTCAAGCAGGCGAAGCAAAAGAACAAAGCTACTCTGTGAAGTAGAAACAAAGTGAGCACTGAACCTGCATCCTATACAGAGATTATAGGAATATGGCCACCCACTGGACTATTAAGGAGACTTGAGTGAAGAAAGCCTTTAGGATGAAACAAACGGGATAGATTTGTAATCAGAGTAACTTTTAAGTTAACAGGGTGTGTGTGCGTATGTGTGTAACCATGATAATTTTTATTTTTAAAAAGTATACGATATAAAGTTTCATGCACTGCTTTAGGAGAGGGCCGTATCAATGGGAGATACACAGCAAAGAGGGGTCCCTGCCCACATCACTGATCGTCCTTAGAGGCAGGCCTTGTGACTTTTCTTAGGAGCCTCTTTGTGGCTTCTGTTAGTCGTTAGTACAGCGGGGGTTGGCAGGGAGGAACAAGAATGAGTTAGGGGATGCGTCTGCAGTGTGTCTCACTGGAGTAAACCATATGCCTTCAGAGAGCACTTCACTTTGGGAATGATAGTGAAGAACCTGTTCTCACCGTGACCAGTTCCATACCTTGCAGCACCAGCCATCCTCGAAGCGAGCAGTGACCGGTCAAGTCTCTTTGCTGCTTCATCACCCTGACATTCTTTCTCCTTCCTGCTCCCTTTATAAAGACCCTGTGGTTATGTTGGGCCAACCTGAAAAACCCAGAGACTTAGAGTCAGCTGATAAGCAACCTTAATTTTGTCTTCAGCCTTCATGTCCATTGTCTCCAGGACATATTCACAGGCTCCCAAGACTTGGGAACATCTTTGTCTGCTTAGAACACACTCAGAGCTATTTGATGTATGACTTTATATTCTTGTTTTTGAACAGTTAATATTGGCACATAGCACAACTTAAGATGAGTTTTCAGTAAGAAAGTCTTAACTCCCACCCAATTCTAACCACAGTTTTGTCCGTTCTCTCTGACTTTTTTTTTAAACTCCTTCCAATTAATCATCAATGACACTTTCAATCCCAAGCAAATACCTGGTTTGTCAGACTTTCCCCCTTTAACCTGACATCCCCTTGGCAACCAGTCTTAATGAAACACTTGCAAGGTAGATGTTTTCCATATTTTTTAGCCCTAACACTCACCCACAGTGACCAGTTGGCATGTGGTAGTCTGTGGTACACAAAATCCCTTTCCCACATCTGTCTATATATTGTCAGAGTGTACTCACAGATGCACACTGTTTCAATGCCTGCAATTTATTACCATCCTTAATTATATCAGTGCTAAAATTGTCTCTGATTTCACCAGGGTGTAGTATTCTATTTCTTTCTTGCTTATTTTCTTCCCCTCACCTCAACCCCTAGGAGGAGGGGTTTAGAGGAACATTTGGGGTTTGGGATTTTTGTCTTGTTTTGTCTTTGTTTTTCATGACAGGGTTTCTCTGGCTATCTTGGAACTCCGTCTGTAGACCAGGCTGGCCTCAAATTCAGAGATCTACCTGCCTCTGCATCCTGAGCACTGGGACTAATGTGTGTGCCACCATGTTTCCTTTCATTCCTTTAGCATTTTCTTATTTCTGGAATAGTTGAGGCTCACTGTGTGTCCACCTTGTTTCTACCTTGGATTCTACAAGTGCTAGCTAGCACTTTTTAGTGAACACTTAGAGACTGAAATCTAGTACTGGGTTTCTTTTCTTCTTCCTTTTGCAGTTTCTGTGGGTTTACTTAAAGTAAAACATGCCTGCAAGCTGTCTCTTCCTTCACTGTGGCACAGCCTGGTGTTGGGATCAGAGACACTAAATGGCCAGCTGTACTCCTCTTTCTGCGATTGTGTTGCTATAGTTTTAGGATCTGCACAGGAAGCCGCTCAGCAGCATCACATCCAGCTCTTGGACATTGTGGATCAGTGTCTTAGTTACCTTTCTAGTGCTACAACAAAATACTGTGACCACAGCATTTTATAAGAGAAAATGTTGAATTTGGAGCTCATAGTTGCAGGTTAGAATCCATGACCACCATGGTAGGGAGTGTGAAATACAGGCGTGGCGCTCTGGAGCAGTACCTGAGAGCTCATATCTCCATCTGCAAGCACAAGATAGGAAGCTCACTGGGAACGGCTTGAGCTCAAAGCACATCCACAGTGATACATCCAAGCTAGTGCCAGATAAAGTTTTGTGGGGTTTTGGGTTTTTTGGTTTGTTGTTTTGGGGTTGGTTTTGTTGTTGTTGTAGTTTGTTGTTGTTTGTTTTGATGATCTTGTTCTGCACCAGAGGATAGCCATGACTCCACAGAGTAATTGGCAGCTACCTTACAGGCAGCAAGGAGGCCTGGGTACACTTTCTATACTTCTTTTGACAGCCAACATTTTCAAGTTCCTGTTAGTGTTGGGGAGGATGTGTGAGTGTGTGTGTATGTAGAGGGCAGCTGTTTTCCACAATCATTCACTTCCTGACTGCTTTGAAACAGGACCTCTTATTGAACCGGGAGCTTACTGATTGCCTAGACTGATGGGCCACCAAGCTAAAGGAATCTCCCCAGCACTAGGGTTCTAAATGTGCCACTGTGTTCCACTTTTTACATGGGGTCTGGGAATCCAAACTGAAGTCCTCTTGCTTACCTGGTGGATACTTTACTGACAGCATCTCTCGGCCCCAATTAGTTACATTTGACATAAGAACATACCTGTCTACCAGAATTATGAATGTTTGCCAGTACACATATATACATAATGTGGAAATGCTAAGAACAGCAGTGACTCCTGTTTCAGTTGATTCCTTCAGAGATCTGTGATTCACATGTTGTCTTTTGCATGCATACCGAGCTCATAAGTTATGTAAGTTCATGTTCTCACCTTTGGTGTATTCATTATTCATTTGAAATGCAATGGGTTTGATATTTCAGTTTGGTTTCCATTGTAGGGTTTTTCCTCCCTACTTAACCTATTGGCACAAGTTGGCAATTTATATATGTAGAGCATTAGCTTGTATCTAAAATCCAGAACTGTATAAGGGTTCCTGAGGATGTAGTTTAATTGGTAGAGTGCTCACCCAGCATTCATAAGACCTTGGATTCAGTCTTCAGCACCACAATAACACAGGCATGATAATAAAAAGCTGTAATCCCAGTACCTAGGAAAGAGATTTTTTGTGTGTGTGCACGCTTGCACATGTGGTATATGTACTGGTGCACCTGATTGGATTTTCTGTATCCTTACATGTGAAAACCAGAGGATCACCTTGGGTGTTTGTTCTCAAGAAAGCCACCCACCCTTGAAAGAGGATTTCTAAAGCCCAGCAATTAGGCTAGACTGACTGATCAGCAAGCCTCCTCCATCCCAACCTGCACTCATTAGGACCACAAGCACTTGCTCCCACACCAGGCATTTACATAAGGGTCTCAGGGATCAAACTCGGGACCCTTGCTTGCAGGGCAACTGCTTTACCAATGATGCCATTTCCCCAGCCCCAATATTTCTTATTTTGCCTTACTTCCCATGTAAAAACTATTACTGTATGATTCTGGGAAATGTTTCATATAGATCTGCCTTCCTCTTTATAGCTGCACAGTATTCTATTCCAGACCTACACATGTACAGGAAGGTTTTTTTGAATATTTTGTAATCATAAACAATGCCACTATATATCACCCGCTATACATTTTGTTATTACTGCCTGTGTGTCTATTGTAATATCCTGTAGGTAGCAGACTTAGGTAGGAGGGCATATGCACCGGTCCTTCGGTTATGTACTGGATACTTTTCTTCCACAGAACTTGTACTGCCTCACACTCCTATTATCCTACATAAGAGTGTCTGTGCTTCCAGCCCCTAGAAGACTGAATTGTCAAACTCTGGGAATTTTGTCAGTCATAGTAGAAGGGAAATAGTATCTATGTTACTTAGAGTTTTAGTTTAGTTCTCTTATTACAAATGGATTTGAATATCATTTCATATATTTAAGAACCATTTTGATCTTTTTTTGGGAATTATCTATTCATAGCTTGGCCATTTCTTACCATGCTGTACCAGTTGGCCTAGAAACTCACTTGATTAGTTTCAAACTCAGAGTAATTCACCTGCCTCAGCCTTCTGAGTTCTGGGATCATAGATAGACACCAAAATACCCTGCTGTCTTTTAAATTTTCAATTAATTAATTTTTAACTTGTTCACTTTGCATCCTGCTCACTGCTCCCCTTCCGGTCACCCCTCCCACAATCCTTCTCCATACTCCCTCCCCTTCTATCCTCCCCCATCCAATCCTCTGAGCGGGTATGGATTCCCCTGAGTATCCCCCTATCCTGGCACTTAAAGTCTGTGGGCGCCTAGGCACTTCCTCTCCTACTGAGGCCAGACAGGGCAGCCCAGGTAGAACAACATATCCCACACAACAGCTTTTGGGATAACCCACATTCCATTTGTTCAGGACACACATGAAGACGGATCTGCACATCTCCTATATATGTGCTGGGATGCTTGGGTCCAGCTCTTTGTTCTTTGGTTGGTGGTTCAGTCTCAGAGCCCCAAGGGTCCAGGCTAGTTGACTCTGTTGGTCTTTTTGTGAAGCTCCTAACCCCTTCACTCCTCGAAATCCTTCCCCAGTTCTTCATAAGAGTCCCCAAGCTCCATCCACTGTTTGGCTGTGAGTGTCTGCATGTCTGAGTCAGCTGCTGAGTGGAGCCTCTTAGAGAACAGCATGCTCTTGTCTGCAAGCATAACAGAGTATCATTAATAGTAAGTATCAGTGATTGGTGCTTGCCCATGGAATGGATCTCAAGTTGAGCTTGTTATTGGTTAGCCATTCCCTCAGCTCTGCTGCATCCCCTGTACATTTTTTTGTAGACAGGATAAATTTTGAGTTGAAAGTTTTGTGAGTAGATTGGTGTCTCTATCACTCCACTGGGCTTCCTGTCTGGCTACAGGAGGTGGCCTCTTCAGTTTCCATATTCCCAGTGTAGTGAGTCACAGTTAAGGTCACCCCCATTGATTCTTGGATGCCTCCCTTATCCTAGGTCTTTGTCTCGTTCTAGAAATGTCCCCACCTCCCCACCCGTCAGTTTCAGATTTCCATTCATTCTCCTGGCCATTATTTGTTTGTGTGAGCATTTGCTGTATGTGCTTGGCTGCCCAGGGGAGCTAGAGGAAGGTGTCATTTTTAATTTGTCCTTTACTCAGTGCCACAAGTCTGGTTCATCCTGCAGTCTCAGTTGTAAGGCAGACTTGGTAAAGTCCTCAGAACTCATCAAAGAAAAGCATTTTTGAGAAAAATAATCTAGCCCAGGCAAGGAGTTCCATCAGAGTGGTCCTGCTGGTGTCTGTGCCTGTTCTCCACCCTCCCCTGTCTCCTGCTCTCCCCCTGTGCTCCTGTGGTTATTTATGAAATAGTCAACTGACAACTGCTGGGGATAAAGGAAGGGAGCATAAAGGAAGGGAGTTGTTGGCAGCAGCCTCTGCATTGGTAAAATGCAGCAGTTCTATGAGGAAGATGAGTAATTTCTTCAGTCTTGATGGGAGGCTTAGAACATTTGATACTGTATTAAATATGCCTCTCCCACATTTGTGATTCTCTTCCTACTGATAAGTAGTTAAGAAAATCCCCCAATTTTCTGCATTTGTTTGCAAAGTCAACTATGAATAAGGGTCCCTGTCTTCCTAAAGTCCAGAACAGAAATCTCTGAGTATGCCTTAATCTAGAAGTTTACTCACTGCTTTTTGGTTTTTTGTTTTGTTTTGTTTGGGGGGCAGGGAAGGTGTTTGTTTGAGACGATGTATTGTTGTCAAACCCAGGTGGGTTCAGGCTTAGGACAGTCTTCCCAGTGCTAAGATGATGGCCGTGAGCCCCCACAACCAGCTTCAGCCATTGCCCTAACTGCTGATACTTGTCAAAGCAGAAGTCTAGACTGAACTTTTCGGGTCAGACTTCAGTGGAAGCCTTCTCTTGATAAGTTGTCTTTGCTGCTATGGACATTCAACTGGGATTGGTCAACAGACGCTTAAACATCTGGTCAGATCTGCCCTTTGGGGTGGAGCACTGTTTTATAGACAACCCATCAAGATTGATTGGCCTTCTAACTGAATTAGCCAGATGTGTGGGCATTGTGTGTCCTTTCCTCAGCCTTCTCCAATGTTGTTAGATGGAAGCAGACATGTGATTAGTGTGTTTGAAGATGCTGTGGTTTTAGTTCATGAATAAAAGCTGCTGCCTCCTGCAGACTATGGCTCTGCCCCAGACGTCAGCAGTATAATTACAACTGCTGAATTTAGCCTAGACCTGAGCTTGGCTTCCTCAGTCTCAGCTGTCCTTAGCAAGAGGGGGAGGGTAGGGGAGGAGATTCAAGGCTCTTGTGTAGTCTGCTCTAAGCTCTGCTGTATCCAGAGCATGCTGACACCTTTAGAGAAAGTATGCTGGGTTATGGGGAGAAGGAGGAATAGGACTAATCTGAAACCCACAACTTCAGAAAACTTGCCCAAAATAAAAGAATGAGCTGGGCTTCTGGCCCCTGGTGCCATTACATGCCAGTCAAAGTGTTATCTGTATGTGCAAAGCCTCACAGGTTTGCAGTGAGCTAGAGTCTGACTTTCCCTTGGCTGACTGCATATGTGCTATGTGTTTGGGCGCTCATTTCTTTGGTTATGCACCTCATTTTCCTGACCACACTGGCCTGTATATTTTCCTCAGAATAAGCCAGGCATTTCCATGTTGCCAGTAGCTCTGCTGGCATTAGTATTCTGTAAACAACTCATGTGGTGTGTCCAAACCTGCCCTCCTATTGTCCTCCACACTCTATTGGATAGCATTGTCATCATCCACCAGCTTCAACAAGAAGGCACTATAAGTAAGTCTAATGCCTTCTGCTTCAGTGTTTAACAAGCCCTGGCAATCTGAGGATTTCCTTTCAGGGCCATCTCTCCACTCTCACCCCTTTACTCCTAGTTCAGACTTTATAACAGAGCACTATAGCAGCCGGTTTTGTCTCCCTTCTTTATGATCCTTCAACCCAGCCTCTGACCTGCAAGCTGTTTGCATCCCATGTCTAAAACCTTCAGGGCAACGAGTGCCTCCCAGCATCCTTGTTTTGCAATCCACCACGAGTGTTCCTTGCCATCTGTCTCTAAGAAAAGATGCAGCATGGGTGTTGTTTTGAGATGGACTGGTACTCTTTTGGCCCTAGGAACTGCTGGGACCAGGAGCTTCTGCAGAGCCTTGGAACCAATCGTGTTCTAGCAGTTCCATCTCCAAGCTTCTCTCATTCATTTTCCCTACTTCTCCTGCTATCCGAGATGGCATATCCTTTGAGAGGCAGCTCTTTACATTGTCTCTCAGGTTTTCCCTGGTGTGCTTAGATGAGAAACTCACTTCTCACTTCTGCAAGCTTAAAATGTTAATAGCTTTAGTGGCACAGTGGAGTTCTACCTTAACTTCAGTCCTAGCACTCTGGAGCAAGGCAGAAGATCTCTGAGTTTGAAGCTTATACTGTTATTGCTGATGAAGTATGTCATCAGACCTTTGTCTGTTCTAAGAATGATTCAGGACAGCCAGGATTCCACAGAGAAACTTGTCTAAAAAAAAAAAAAAGTCTGGTTTAAAATAAAAGCAATGCTCCAAAACAATTTCAATCACTTTTTCTTTAGTTGCATAACATAGCTGTCTCTTGAATCTTACTGTGTGCCAAGGCTTTCCCACGTGTGTAAGAAGGGCACCAGACTGTTCAGGAGCTTGCACAAGGTTCATCCTTGTAGGTGGCAGGATCATTGTATTATATTTTGATTAAGTTCTCATGAGCCAAATACCACAGTCAACAGCCTCCAAGTTTCTACAGGGTAAAGTGGGTGCCAGAATGTTGGTTGGCTGATGGGTTGGTTAAATGGATCAGTGTTCCTCCCATTGAACTTGCCTTCAGGGTTAAGAGGAACTTGGCTGAGTGTCTGTAGCTTATGCCAAGAAGTATGGATTTTGTCTCATCTCCTAATGCCCAGCTGTACACAGACATGTTCCCTCCTACTCAGTAACAAACTGCCTGGAACTCTTTCCTGGCTCATATTTACAAGAGAATGTGATAAATTCCGTATTGATCCCTCCTGTTCCACTGTAAATTTTGCAAAAGATGATTAAATAGAGCAATAGAGTCTGCAGGCATTGTGGCTCAATATGTTGTGGACTGGTATATCGACCTCCTCCATCCAAAGGCAGCCTGCGCCTATCCCTGCTGCCCCAGACCAGTAATTAAAATCCTGTGAGACTGGGATTTAAAATCCAATCATATCCCTGAATCAAGCCTTCTAGCCTCCCCATGTGACGAGTGCAATAAGGTAACGGCAGGAGCATGTTTATGTCTGTGCTGAAGCAGTCCCCATAGGGTGGGTAAGAAATGGAGAGGTGGGGAGCCCTGCTGGCTAAATCACTTCACCCTGACACCATGGCAACTTGTAAGGCAAGCTGCAGGTACATAAACAAGTCCCAGCCAAAGACCACAACTCAAGCTCTAAGAGTAAAAAATATCAAGTACAAAATTCACAAATCCAGTTTCACTTGTATGCTCCTATTCCCACAGTCAATGTGGTTAGTTTCAGTGAATGATTTGGTCCTGATTAAGCTACTTGGGGAATTTGGTGGCCAGATGTGTGTGAATTTCCACCAGAACTCTTTGACTTAATCTGAAGTGAAGCTGACTTTCTTGTACTAAGTCCTGCAATCAAGGCACAGGCTACTGTTGGAGATAGGTGTGCCCACTCTCCACCCTGAAGGATCAGGAGCTCCCTAGGAGCAGAAAACATCATCTTACTCACTTGTATCACTATGTATCCATCATACCTATCTAGCACAGTGACAGACATATAAAGGACTCTCAGAAGTGAATGGGTAAATAGTTAATGTTAGTTAATAGTGAAAAATAAGGCCTGGCTGGAGAGGTGGATCAGTACTTCCTACTCTTGCAGAGAGGACAGGTTTGGAATTCTAACACCCACATGGCAGCTGACAACCATCTGTAACTCCCTTTCCAAGGGATCTTACATCCTCTTCTGGCCTACATAGGTACCAGGAAAACATATGGTACATAGAGATACATGCAAATAAAATACCTATTTACATAAAATAAAAATTTAAACAAAATAGTAAACTATTACATATCAGTGTACACCTAGCAAGTGGCTGTCCATTCAGTGCATGAGCACTTCTAGTACTGTGGAATTTGGCTAGGCCATATTCTACCTTCATACTTTCTGATGCTTAGCAGGCCGGCCATGGAATGCATCCAATGGTCTGATTATTAACCTCCATTTCTGCACTGTAGCAGGCATAGTCTCTGAGCTATTTTTTTGCCTCCAGGTCAAACCACCAACCAGTTCCTTGCTGTTTTTCTCCCATGGCTTCTACAGCCTTTTCTACACCAGTTGTATTTCCCAGAACAGTCTCTCTATTTTGTCTCTCTTCCAAAACCTATGACTCCTCGTTTATACTTCACCTCTTTAGTGTCAGTCTTCTGTCAGAAGTATTCGGTACCCTTCCCACCCTAATTATATCTGCAGATTTGGTGAGTAGCCCAGCCCTGTGATGTCCGTATCAGAAAGAAACATGCTGAACACGACTAAACCTGCTTACTGTCACTGGAGACTTTTCTGGTCTTTTACCCCACCCCCCCTGGAGTCTGGGTGCCTATTAGTCCCTGACTGACATTCCAAATGTTACTGGCATCTAGCCCACACTCCATTGTGACCACAAGCTTTTCCAGAGACATCCCATCAAATGTCTGATGAAGTCACCCATTGCCCTAAGTACCTGACTGAGCTCACAGGTAATCCTGATACAGATGGGACCCATCAGGTGCCTAGCTGTCACCACCTCTTTCCAGTGGTTCACAAAGCTCTCTAGTGATATGTTTGCTTCTAGAAATGAGGCAGCCTGTGGAAAGTTTATGATCAGATGATTGATTTTATCACTCAGAAAAGGAAATGACTAAAAGACTTTATTTTGCTACATTTATTTATTTGCAGTGTGTATGTGTGCCCATGTGCACACATACATGCACATGCCACAGCATACTTATGGAGGACAGAGGACAACTTGTAGAAATTAGTTCTCTCCATCATATGAGTCCTTGGGCTCAAACGCTGGTAATCAGGCTTGGTGGCAGGTTCCTTTACCTGCTGAGCCCAAGGACTCAGTTTGTCTTCTGTTCCTCTCAGCTGGGACTGTGGTTTCTCTTCTTCCCAGACCATTGGGGCATAAGGGAAGGGGGCCAGTCCGTCTCCTCATCCGTCTGTCCAACATTATCAGTTTCTCTCTCATCTGTCTCTCATCTGTTTCTGCTGCTTCCATAAGTGGGATTTAATGGAGTTTCTGAGGAAGGTCATGAAGAAAGTAGCTTTCTCCAGAAGACAGTGGAGCCCCTCAGGCTGGCCGTGGTGGGGGCAGCAAGGAGAGGTTTCTGCGTGATGTCCAGGAAGTTGAGTTACTGTGGCTCACCATTTCCCTAGCCCAGAATGGGAACCCTGAATGGGAAGAAAGGAAATATTGGGCCATACCCTTTCTACAGAAATGTTTGTCCCCAACTCACATTGAGAAACTCAGCTGTCTTGATGGGGCCTGAAGCATCTAAGCATATTGGAAGGGAAGGGAAAAAAGATGTCTTTCTGTCTTTGAGTCATAGGGCCTTTGGTGACACTTTGAGGTGGGATGGAGGAGCAGAGCTAGTTTCTTTTAAAATTTTCAAACATTTATGAAAGAGATTTGAATCTCTGTTTTAAATCTTAGCTTTCTTGTTTGCCTGCTATATGACCACAGGCAAATTATTTCAACTCTGAGCCTGTTTTCTCTTCAGGTCATGAATTATTCAGTCACAGTATGAGACTGTGTACCCAGCAAATGTTAGGCCCTGCTCTTACTCTTCCAGAAGACCAGACTGTAAAATGGGAAAAAACAATACCTCTTCTGCTCTCTTCACTGAATTTCTAAGGATTAAACCCATGGGTGTAGCCAGTAGAAAATGCAGCACAGAACACATGCCTTATAACTACTCTTGGCTAAGGGTATATATTTATATAGACATGCCTGTAAGAGTTTGCATTGTGTGTGAGTTGCAGTGGTCATCGTGTGCTGCATAGAGGACACTCCAGATAAGACCTCAGTCCCACTCACTCTTCCTCCTTTGTCACTCTCAAGTCTCAGACTCCTGCCTCTGTCTGGTCACAGAGACTGGTCGTGACAACTGATAACCTGAAAAGGGAATTCGGAGAACAAGAACCCAGAAAGGAGATTCCTGGCCACTAGCCTTGAAGAATGTAGGACCTTGGTAATCAGGAAGACAAGGAGCAAGGCTCTGGGCTGAAGGAACTGTTAAAGATACCATGTCGGAGAGTGGCAGGGAATGCACATAGCTGTTTCACCATCTTTCTGAAAGCTTCCTTGATAGGAAGCTGACTACCAGAAATTCTAGTCTACATGGGCACCTCTAGTCATGGAGGACATCTCTAAAAGTCACCAAAACTGCTCACTGAAGATAGTAAAGAGACTGCCAGCATTGTGAAAATCAGGACAAAGGGAGCAGGGGGCAGAGGTAATTGTGAAAAGGAAGAGTCACTGTCATCTTTTGTTCAACCATATTCAACCTTTCTGTCTTACTCAGTCCTCATAAAATCCATAGAGGTTGGCAGTAGTATAGCAGCCACCAGCAGAAGTAGCAGCCAGCCAGCAGGTGGTACTCCTCACCCACCTGCTCCAGTTAATGCGGGGAAGTGCTTCTCCTCTTCCCACCTAAAGGATAGAGTAACATCTATGAAGATGAATCAAGACCAGTCCAGAGTCTAGAGGCTTCTTGCTTACCTGGAACAAGGGGCAGGATCACAACACTTGCTGTCAGAAATGCTCTTCCAGCAGAACAAACAGCTATGTTCCGTCATCAAAATATAGCTCCTGAGAAGACAGTTTTTCCTGGCAAATAAGTGCATCTATACTGGGCCCTCTGCTGGTGTTAGCAAAGAGGAGACAGTGTATAATGATAGCCTTTAATGGGCGGAATCCTTGCAGGAAGACAGACAAAAGGCTATGGGAGCATAGATGATGATGGTACTACCCTATCCTAAAACAGCCTGTGGGTGGGCAGTCAGGAAGCCTTTCTGGAGAAGATGACAGATTCTTAAAAGATGGAGTTAGCCGGGCGGTGGTGGCGCACGCCTTTAATCCCAGCACTTGGGAGGCAGAGGCAGGCGGATTTCTGAGTTCGAGGCCAGCCTGGTCTACAGAGTGAGTTCCAGGACAGCCCGGGCTACACAGAGAAACCCTGTCTCGAAAAAACCAAAAAAAAAAAAAAAAAGATGGAGTTAGTGGAGCCAGGGGATGCCCTATTCCAGATGCAGTAGAGGGAAATACTTGGGAATTGGACGAGCTCATATGAAGATCTTTCCCATTTGGAGTGTGTGATTATGTCAAATCAATGGTGGATGCTAGAGCAGAAAAGGGCTGCTCCCTAGACACCAGCAGGCCAGGCCTCTCACCATCACACCCTTTCACTATCTTTACCTGGGTGAAGGGATCTCAGCCAGCCATGGTTGCACCAACCAGCACCATGCACAACCAACCACCCCTACCCTACTTTATGGGCCCGATCCCTATTGACAGATCCCCCAGAATCTGAAGGAATTCAAGACAAATGGTTAAGAGGATGGAGTTAATAAAATTTGAAAAATTGAGGCCTGTCACTCCACTAAACTTTTTTCAATACCACTGACAGAAACATATTTCCCCAATGAGTGACCTTCCACAGCTGTAGCGGGCAGGCGCAGCCGTGCTGCCAGGAAGCTGGGCTGCTATTTATCAAATATTATAAGCTGGGACAACTAATCTGGAGCAGGAGAGGAAGGAGGGGTCCTGCACCACACTGCCTAGGGTGCTCCAGGTGTTTGCCCCAGCCCCAGACAGCCAGTGGGAGGTGACGGATGGTCTGCGATTAGCGCTCCTACCTCCTCCCAGCCCTCTCACTTGCTCCCAGAGGCCTGACCCTCTAGACCAGCTGCTTGGCCTGGAGGGGCCCTGGGTGGGAGGCAAAGGGAGGTCAGGCCAGGGCACGGGCCATCCTGATGCTCCCGGAGAGGGCAGCCGGGTGAGGCCCAGCATGGTTATTTATTGAAGTGTAATGGTTTGTGGCCGTTGGTCGTGAAGGTGAAATCGATCAGTGGTAGAAGTCAGGTTCTATCAATTATTAGAGCAATTAGTCAAGTCAGAGGGAGGGTATGAGGCTGGAGGAGTAATATTGGATGGACATTATCCAGGTTCCCCCCCCCCCGCCTCAGCCTTCCTAAAGTGGGGGCACATGTGCTGCCCTGAGGCTCAAGAACCTTGGAGAACCCGACTGGTTTCTCCTGGTTAGTAGCCTGACCCAAGAGTCTTCTCGACTGGAGCCAAGGCCCAGCACTGTAAAGGGAGCCCCTGTGCTGACTGGCCCAAGTGCAGAGATGTCCTACCTGTCCCCACCCCATGCTTTATGAGTAGTGACATGACTCCTGCTAGAAATTACTCAGTGGCCAATGTTTATAGCACACATTTTTCATTCTGTAAGCAAATATAGATCACTGACAGCACTTGTTTGGAGCAGCTAATCTCATCCTCTGTTCTTTCTTCCACTGCCTTCTTCTCACCTTCTTTCCACCCCCCACCAGCTCCAGACCCCACCCCCCATTCCTCCCTGCCTTTCTCTAGTTTACCCCTCCTGGAGATCTCTTAATCCCCATTGCACAGAGCACATACTTAACAGCAGAATTCCCTCCTGGCATGGAGAGAAACGAGAGGCTTCTCCATTACTCCCGTGAGGCTCCTGCTGAAGCTGTGCTATAGGGTGAGAGGAATGCTGTCTGGCACTGGCTCCTCAAACCTTGCCAATCCCATTGACTACCCAGCACCCAGAAAGCAGGGCCATGCCAAGAAAATAAGCCCCACACGCTTGAGTCCTTCTTGAGTTCTGTGGTTCTTGTCTGTCTGCCCATCCTTCAGCATCATGGTCAGTCTGCCTGTGCTGTCATGTGCTCAGGTCCCCCATAGCTCTTAGAGAACTGAATTTATGTTAGACTCAAACTCAAGGGAGACCTGCTTCTTAAAAACAGGAAAAGGTATCTGCAAAGATTGGTCACAGGACTGAGGTGAGGATTTGAGAAGATCTTAAAAAACTCAAAGGGATCAATGGCCAAATTACCAGTTACCAGAACAATAAGGAAGGATTAAAAAACAACAACAAAACAGATTCCCAGCACTCAGGACAACAAGAGCCAATCAACTTCAAGGATAAGGTGGGCTATGTATTAAGTTTAAGGTTAGCTGTCTCTAAAGCCAAAAACAAGATAAGCATCGGGAAGGGAGTAGAGAGAGCTCATGTGAGAGCTAGGCAGCTCACAACCACTCAGCACCAGCTCCTATGCCTCTGACCTCTGTAGGCAGTTCCCTCCTTCCCTGCCTACACACACACACACACAACACACACACACAGAGAGAGAGAGAGAGAGAGAGAGAGAGAGAGAGAGAGAGAGAGAGAGAGAGAGAGAGAGAAGAGAGAGAATGAGAATATATCGGGCATGGGGGAGTATATAAGGAAGAAACTGCCCAATGGCCTTGCCAGTCCCCATCCTGTACACAGAGCAGCTGCTGCTGTGTCACTGCAGTGTCCAGTGAGTGTCAACTGATCTAAAAGAAAGAATGAGGCTCTATTTGAGCATCTTAAGGTCTTAAAAGACTAGAAATAGTAATGATGGTAAACACTCACATACTCATTCCACTGGGCTTTGCAGGAGAGGGCAACCTTACTTGTTGGTGCTCAGTAGACACCAGTGCTGAGGTAGGAAGATCCCTCCTGCCTCCGGAGACACTCCCCCTCCCTTTAGGGATTTCAGCAATGGTGCATCATTGACACTCTGTTGAGGGTGTGGAGAATTGAAGTTAGGAAAACCTGGGCCAGGGTAGACTCCTGGCTCAGAACAATAGGCCTGCTGCAAATGGTTGCACTTGAATCCAGTTTCCATGTCTGTATGTTGGAGATTTTGATTCCCTAGGGTTGAAAATGTTAGATGAAAAATAAGAACATGCTAAGTGTCAAGCCAAGAACAAATGCAGTGATCAGTAGACTCTTTTGGTTTTGGTTTTTTCGAGACAGGGTTTCTCTGTGTAGTCCTGGCTGTCCTGGAACTCGGCTGACCTCAGAAATCCGCCTGCCCCTGCCTCCCAAGTGCTGAGATTAAAGGCGTGCACCACCATTGCCCGGCGATCAGTAGACTCTTGTTACTGTCACTCCAGGGCATCTACTAAAAAGACATGAAGCAAAAAACCAGAGTTGGGCATGGTGGTGTTCACAGCTAGTCCCAGTAGTCTGAAGCAGGAATGGTTGAGTCTAGGTATTCAAGGCCATTTTGAGAAAGAGCACCTGGGTGTGGCTACTTAGTGGCCCATACCTGTTAAGTGCCCAGAGAGCTATATGAGGAACATCTTGAGTTCAAGATCAGCCTGAGCTATATATAGCAAGACAGTATCTTAGGAAAACACAAATACAACAGAGACTTGTACTGTTTATTAAATAGATAAGGAAACATAGTATCTTCACAGAACAGACTATTATCCAGCCATGCTACCACATGAAGGAACCTTGGAAATATTGTGCCATGAATGAAGCCACACACAATGGCCATATATCATACAATTCCAGTTATATGAAATACTCAGGAAGAGAGAAAGTCAAGTGTTGGGGGTGGGGGGAAGTTGGTTGGTTGGGCTTTTCGTTTTGTCTTATTTTTTGTTTTGTTTTGTGGGGAGTTGATAGTTGGTATGGGATATTTCTTCATGGGAAGTGGGTAAATTAGATGTTGGTAATAGTTATACAACCTGAGATTAAACACCAAATGGTATGTTTTAAAACCATGGGTTTGGGGCTGGGGAGATGGCTCACTAGTAAGAGCATTGACTGCTCTTCCAGAGTACTAGGATTTGATTCCTAGCATCCATGTTGTGGCTCACAACTCCAGTGACACCCTCTCCTAGTCTCTTCATACCAGGCATCAGGATGTTAGTGGCCTGGGAATGGAGTTCAGTATTAAAGCACTTGCCTAGGATGTGTGAGGACCTACTCCCAGCACTGGTTAAAAAAGAGGGGACAGTAATTTATGGTATATGAATTCTATTAATAAAATAATATATTAATATTTATTCCTGATCAAAAACAAGATCATATATAATCTTGGGGGGGCGGGGGAAGAGGTTGTTTTGTTTTTGTTGAGACAGTATCTCAGTATATAGCCTTGGCTGCCCTGGATCTTCTGTCTCAGTCACCCAAGTGCTGGCATTAAACGTATATGCCACCACGCCTGGCTTAGTTTTTTATTTAAAAGTTTCCTATGCTCCACCTCCTTCCCCCAAACATGCAAGCACTTATTGAATGTTTATTATCACTGCTAAGTTATGGAATCTAAAGAAGCAGAACTTCAGTGGGGAGTCTTATAATGTGAGATAAATATTCCCAGAGGCAGATTTGGAAAAACTGACTTTTCTTTCTGTCCACAGTGATCAGTACCCACACTGAGTGGGTCCCTATTATGCTGTAATGGCAGTGATTAGTCTAAACTCCCCTTAACTTATGTACATTTCTCTAGTGAAAAAGGAATACAGGAAATGCTGAGTACTTATTACCACAACTGCAGTTGACATTGGAAGGCATGCCAGTGAGGTAAGGCCAGCTCTGTCCTCAGGCTCCGCTGCTTCGGAGTTTGCAAGATAGCTGGCATTGGTTAGGGTTAGGCTTGGGAAGAAAGAGAGTTGCCCAGAGATGGCTGTGGGAAGGAGAGTCTGGCAGCATGGAGAGTGAGAAGAGTCTTTTCTTTGTCATTCCAAGCCTTGCCAACTACACACCATATACTGGCTGATCTGTGCCAGCATTTAGAAGGTAGTCTCTCAGACCAAGTAGCTCTCAGCTAGCCTTTTTCTCATACCCAAGCTTTTTGTCCTCCATACACACCCTCTTTATCAGCAAACAGGGCAGGACCAAGGTCCTGAGATGCTCACAACATCCAAAGGACTTAGCTGACTCAGGTTGGCAGGAAAGAGAGAAGACTGGGTGTGGTAAGTCACACCTGTAACCCCCATCCTCGCCACACACACACACACACACACACACACACACACTCACATACTAAGGAGGCTGAGAGAGGAGGCTTGCTTTGAGTTTGAGGCAAGCTTACTCTATATAACAAGTGCCAGGCCTGCATAAAGAGACTCTGTCTTAAAAATCGGAAAATAAAATAAGGAGAAAAGACCAGAATAAGACCTTGAAGTTCCTATTCAGGCTGTTCTGTGTTAGAAAGGAACCCGTTTATATGACTTTGTGAATCAGAGTTCCTTTGTATGCAGTTATATTGGAAAATGTGAACATTTAGTGAACGTAAGTACATATGTGAATGCATGTGTTGACATTGTGTTGGGTTATATGAATTTATTTGCAGCATTTTGTTAGCATATTTAGCTCTGTGTGTGTGTGTGTGTGTGTGTGTGTGTGTGTGTGTGTGTGTGTGTGTGTATTTTGTAGTCGTAATAGTTGTAGAAGAAGGAAAGACCACATATTCTCTTTCCAGAGTAATTTGATATGTTTTTCCTGCATTCCTTCTGCAATCTCATAAATTTCCATGGAGATTCATACTGAAATTGAGGTGCCCACGCCACCTGTAGGTAAATACTGAGGACCCACTAATCATTCATGTAACCTCTGATCATTTATCCTTCTTTTTCTGCCAGGAGCCAACCCCCTTCAGAGGAATGAGATGGGACACACACCCCTGGATTATGCCCGGGAAGGGGAGGTTATGAAGCTTCTGAAAACTTCTGAGACCAAGGTAAATAGAGAGGAGGCTGGGTGTATGCTATGTACTGCGTTCATGTAGTGCCCCCAAAGAGGTTGCAAAAGAGCATTAGATCTCCTGGGACCAGAGCTCAGACAATTGTTAGCAGCTATGTGGGTACTGGGAATAGAAACCAAGTCCCCTGCAAGAAAAGCCAATGCTCTTTAAATACTGAACAATCTCTCTAGCCCCATGACCTTCCACTTTTTAAATTACTTCAGGTTCCACACCTTTTGTTTTCTGGCAACTGGTCTTACTACATGGTACTTCCAGAGTAAGTTATCAAAACTAAAACAAATGCAGTTAACCACAGGGTATATAGTAGGTTCTATGCAGAAATGACCCAGAATAGGTGTCATTTTTGATTCTTTGTTCTTTTTCTAGTCTGCAGATCAGCTGAAGTGCCTTAAAATAACCCCGAATGCTGGGATTGCAGCATGTATCACCAAGCCAACCCTTGACTATTGTCTATCTAAATTTACACTTAGCCCTGGCATTACCAAGAACAGGGTTTCTGGTCATGACTATGGAGAGGGAGAGGCCCAAGCCATTTGCAGCTTCTGAGAATTAACCTTTTTTTTTCCCCCCTGGTTTCTTGAGAGGGTTTCTCTGTGTATCCCTGGCTATCCTGGAACTCGCTCTATAGACCAAGATGGCCTCAGATTCACAGAGATCCACCTGCCTCTGCCTCCCAAGTGCCAGGACTAAAGGTATGCATCACCACCACCTTGCTCTCATGTTCATTTTTAGAGTGATGGCCTCCCGGCTTCTTTTCAGCAGAAGGTAGCAGCCAAATGAAGTTTTGAGCAAAACATGAGTTTTACATACCCGAAGGCCTCCAGCAACATCCTTTTCTCACTGTAACTCTTTCACCATTACCCTCCATGCACATGCCAGAGCCTGGCATACAATCTAAGTAAGAGATGACTCCATCCAAATGCTATTTTCTCAACCAAACTTTCCAACTCCCTAAACAGACTAATGCTCATACCTTCTGCAGCAACAGAACTTACCTTTTGGGCACAATTTGGGTAGAATCCAAGAACCAGAGTCACAGATCTCAGACCTGGCAGGAACCTAGACAGTCATCAGATCTGTGATGGGAAATCTTAAGAAAGCAAAACAAATGAGTCAGAGAGAGGGAAATGGCCCTGTTCTGGTTGAAGGGAAGATAGCCCATGTGTTGCCCATGCATCACACACACTCTTCCCTCCTGGCAGCTGCAGAGAGGGCGCTGTTGTAAAATGAATATAAATATCTGAAGTGTGAACCTGCTGGCTTGTTTTTACGCCTGTAGATGCTGGAGCCAGGGTTATGATGTGACATGCCATAGGTCCCACATTAAGTTTGCATCAAAACTGAAACTTGACCACAAGGCAAGACCTGGCCTGGAATCCTGGGCTTCTGATCTCTTGTCTTTGCTCTTTCTAACACTGAGGTCTTGTCCAAAGAGATAATTCAGTGTGACAGGTCTAACCTACTGGCAGACTCTCTGCCAGTCTGAGACACCAAAGGCTTGGGTTCTTATCCCAGCTCTGTCACTCTGCCTGTGTGACCTTGAGACAAGTGCTTTCCTCACTGAAACCTCAGTGAAGCTCCAGGAAAGAAAAACACTGAACTGAAGACTCTGCTGGCTATATGAGTACATATCCATCAGGATATGCTGGACTGTGCTGCTTGTAATCATCCAAAATTTCAGTGGTTTCAACAACAAAGGCTTGCTTTGCCCTTTGCTGATGTTTGCTCTTGCTAGGGGATAAGGGTAGGCCTGCTCAATGAGGGCACTCAGACCCCACCTTTAGAGCACACTCCATCCACCCCACCCCAGCCCCATTTGCTGACTGCTTGCCATATATACTCTGAAGTGTCTTAAATTTTCAGTTGAGAGCTGACACGGTCGCACTTACCTCACAAGCCCAGCAACCTGAATTGGATCTCTAAAACCCAAGTTAAGGTGGAAGGAGAGAACCAACTCAACAAAATTGCCCTCTGACCTCTACAGCCATGGCAGCACTCCACAACTGACTACTCAGCCTGGAAGTAAGACCCTTTACTTCCTATAACTCACTGGCCAGAACTATAGGATCCCATCAAATCAAAGGGGGCAAAAGAAGTAACCCTACCATACTTGAAGACAAGGAGAGCTGGAACCACTTGGTGATCAACCTTACTTACTCTTTGTCTTAGGATAATTTCCTCAAGAGAAGGAATGGGCTAAGAAATGGTAGCTAGCTTTTCATAGCCCATCCAGATTGGTCCTTGGACCAAAAAGAGCCTCTAAATTCAAGGGGCTGTTGTTTCCCCTCCCCGTGTTCAAATTGCATGCCCTAGAACAGCTGCACCACCATTCATGTCAGCTTCCCCACATGCTCGCTCTGATGAAATAGATTTCTGCTGGTCCCAGATAGCCTCGTTACTCTATCCCCTCATCTCCTCTCAGCTGGAAGGACAGTACTACACTTGCCAAGAACACCTGTGGTGTGTCAGGTGGTCTGACATAGGACATGTGCTTGTTCTGCAAAGATTTCTTTCAAAATGACCAAGTATCTTAGCGTCAGCACACATAGTTAGAGACCCTGAAGGCCACTTAACAAAGTGGTTATCTCAATATTAACCTAGTACCAAGGCTAGAACCAGAGTGAACAACCTCATGGCTGGATTCACCTGTACAAGGTAGACCCTGCTCAAGCTCCAAGGAGATGTTGAGCCCCCAGAATCTGTCAAGGACTGTGCCTTGAAAAGCAGAGGGCAACAAGAGTATCTGGCTAACGAGGAGAGACTGCTCACTCCAAAGTGCAGGAGTGGCTCTCAGTGTGAGGAGAAGACATTCAATGGCTGAGCTCTTCCACAGCAGAAGGGCTTGCTTCTGCAGGGAGGCAGAATACCACTTAAAGGAAGCCAGATTCCATATCTTCACGGCCGGATGGATGTCTGTTCTCTGGTGTCAGCTCTGTGCCATCATTTAGTTGAGACCCCATCCATCCTGAAGGCCAAGCACTCTCCTCTTCTCCAGCTCATTGCTCTGCTGTCTACATCCGTCTTTGAGTAGGTTGTTCCATCTCTCCTTTCTCTTCTGCTTGTTTTCACCAGACTGCAAAATCTACCTCTTTACGGCAGATTTTTTATGAGAAAAGCACTGCTTTAGACTGGAGCTCCATCTCCAGCTGCCAGTTAGTAAGCAGAGCTGCCCTCAGAGTTCAGGCCCTATTGTCAATTGCAGTGACTCAGACTTGGAGGCCACTGAGGTCCTGGCCTCAGGTTGTGTCTGGCAGTAGGTCCCTCCTAGTTGTGTCTTTTGTGAGTGTCTAAGGGTTTCTGTGACTGTAATGAAAACACTGTGGTGACCAAAATCAACATGGGAAGGAAAGGTTTATTTTCTTCACAGTTCGATCAAAAGCAATAGGGCAGGAACTCACACAGGACAAGAACCCTGAGGCAGGAGATGATACAGAGGCCATGCTTACTGGCTGGCTCAGCCTGCTTTCTTAAAGACCTAGGACCACCAGCCCAAGTATGGCACCATGCACAATGAGCTGGGCCCTCCCTCATCAATCATTAATTATAAAAATGCCTTACAGGCTTGCCTATAGCCCAATCTTATGGAGCATTTTCTTAATTGAGATTCCCTCCTCTCAGATGACCTGTCTAGTTGAAACAAAACTATCCAGCACAGTGTTACTACTCTGGTCTTATCTTGCTCCCATTCTGTTCCTCCTGCACTGCACTCCACCAGTACCCAAGCCTCTTCCCCCTCTGAAAAATGTTAGCATCATATGTCTGATTATAGAAGATTTGGAAGTAAGATGGGAGAATTTCACCTATTTATGAATGACAGCTCTGTGCTGGACTGTGGGCTAGATAGCCGGAAACAGATGAGTAGTCACCACAGGAGCTTGTCACCTTGCAGGTGTGACTATTCAAGAAAGGCTTCCTGGGAGAGAGGTCAACTCCCAGCCTCGTCTTCCATAAATGTACCCTAACCTGCTGCCTGTGTATATGTGCCATTCATACATCATTCCTAGCTGTACTGATCATCGAGGCTCTGCTGTGTGCAGGACATATCCTTTCTCTATCCCTGTAACAAACTCATGTAGCCACCCTTTTTTTTTTTTTTTTGGGGGGGGGGGTTCTTCGAGACAGGGTTTCTCTGTGTAGCCCTGGCTGTCCTGGAGCTCACTCTGTAGACCAGGCTAGCCTCGAACTCAGAAATCCACCTACCTCTGCCTCCCAAGTGCTGGGATTAAAGGCGTGCGCCACCAACGCACGGCTCGTATAGCCACTCTTAATACCTGTCCCACAGATGGGAAGCCTGAATAGGCAAGAAAGAAAGACAGGACACACAGAAACCAGGTTGTCTGTGAGGGTCTTAAATTTGCCTCTGTGGTACTATATTAACTCTTTCCAGACCATATCTATGTCTCTTTACATAGGTGTCCTTTCTACCTAAACCTACTGGCAACCATGTCTTATATGCCAACCCAGACTTCCAGAAATGTGACACAGGATTTGTGGCAAATGGGATGGTGACAGGCTGGGGGATAGATTCTGCTGCCATGTCCTCATCTCTCAGGCATTTGTGTTACCTGCCTGACCTAGAAGGTGATAGTGAAAGCTCCTCCTCCTCCCCTTACTATTAGTGATTTGCACATATTTAAAATTATCCTAAGTCCAATTTTTTTTACTTTATTCCTCCTCTTAAAATGTTTCACTGACTCTCAGAATCTGTCACCTTAATTGGACAGAATGATTTTCTCGAAATGACTTCTCAGGTTCTATAGGTCTCAGTGTTCTCCAGGCCTTGGTATCTTTTACCTCCTGGGAACATCCAAAGTGGGAGAGACCCAGCCACTGTCCCTATCTTGCTGTCCTACTGTGGGAGAGACAAGCTTTCTTAACTCAAAAAAACCCTAGCAGGAGCCTTAGAGGGATGTACAGGGGGTTGGGGGCACTGTAGGAAAGCTTGCCCTTCTCCTGGCAGAATGAGCAGGGCAGGCTTCATAGAGGAGTTAGCCTAGATCTCACTTTGAATGATTTCAGTACATGAAGAGTTTAATACTTAAAGCGTAGACCATCTTCATGTCCTAACTAAGGGATGAGAGAGAGGTAGAAATATATCTCTTTGCACATGATGGCAGATAAAACAAAAATATGGGGAGCTATCCCATGATGAATATTCAGCTGAGGGGGATGCGCGCATGCCAGCCGCAGCTCCTCTCCAGATCCTCCCTCCACTGAGACTCACGAGGAATTTATTGCTCATTTTAATCACACCCAGAGAATGAATTGGCAGGAATATTAGGCAGATAGGCCCGTCCTATATATTTTATTTGCATATCCCAGTGGCAGCATCACAAGCATAATCTCTGGCTCTATATTTTTTCATTTGCTTCAGGGTAGCTGGGGATGTGGTGCTCCCCTGGGCCCACATTCCAGGCTGATAGCCTGGGTGCTCCCACCAGACCTGAGTGAAAGTCTGCAGGAGTGCTGGGGTGAGCACCCAGGAGGGCAGGAAGGGCACATCTTCCTCCCAGCATCCTGCCCAGTGTACCATTCCTCCGCTACACATCTCAGCACAGGTACCTGCTTACTGTCTCTGTAGCCTACTGTGGGCCACATAGGTGCTAAGTGCTTCCTGGGAACAAGCTTCTGTGAGTTCTCTCCTCCCACTCCTTCAAGAACTTATTGTTAAAATATATTTGTATGAGGAAGGAATGCGTATCAAAGACATAGTTTGTCTGCTTTCACAACAAACACTCCTGAAATCATCTGAGAGGCCTGCCCATTGCTAGCCCTTTCCCTTTATTTTGTTCCAATTCCAGAAATCATGTAACAAGTTCCAATAAACTTTTCAATTAGATGCCCAACTGTTAACATTTTAACACAGTGGTTGTATGTATGACTAGATGGACAGACAGAATTAATGTAATTATATACGAAGTAAATATTTTAAGGTGATTCTTTATTATCCTGTGTATGGGGATTTTGTTACTGGTTTGTTTGCTGGCTGGCTTGCTTGTTTGTTTGAAAACAAGATTTTGGGGGAGGGATTCCAGCAGGGTTTCTCTGTGTAGCCTTATCTGCCCTGCAGCTTGATTTGTAGACCAGGCTGGCCTTGAACTCAGAATTCAGAGTCCACCTGCCTCTGCTTCCAGAGTGCTGGGACTAAATGTATACACCATCATCACCTGGTTTTGTTTTTATTTTTGGAGTTTGCTTTTTCCTCTGTGGTTAGGGATTGAACACAAGGCCTCAGGAACGCTGAGCATGTGCAGTACCACTGAGCAACACACTCAGCCCACAGCTTTTACATACATGAGCACAGTTACCAAAATCAAAATATCAAAAATCATTGATATTAAACAACCTTCCCATGGTATTCAGATTCCCCCGGCTCCCCACTATTCTCTTTACAAGGAAAGACAGTCTGGGTCTAAGTTGGATTCAGTCGTCATGTTCCTCTGAAAGGAACTGGTTTCTTGGCCTCTCCTCATTTTTCATGATCTTGCCATTGTCACAGGTACAAGCTGGTAATTTTGTAGAATGTCCTACTGCTTCCTTCTGATTCAACTCATTAGATATTTCTGACCAGAACACCCTCTGGTGTTTATTTTACTGTGTAGCCCAGTAATAGAAGCAAATAGAGCAAATTTGTATTTTCAATTTCATCTGCATAATTAGACCTTAAACTCAGTGAAGATGGGGCCTTCTCATCCCCACGTAGAAGTGCAGACTCAGAGGGAGCCTTCCTGGGTTAATGATCTGTCTCTCCTGCCACCAGTCGACCTGGCTTGGATTCACTTATCTCCCCAAAACAGTGGCATGGTCAACCTTCATAGAACTATGAAGATCAGATCACTGACCCCACATTAGACAAGACTCATCAGCGAGTGCCAAAACTAGAGACTAAAGTTTGCAAAGTGACAGGATATTTACTTCACAATGTCAAAGTCTCTCCCTAAAAATACTGATTACAAAGGGGAGAGTGACAGAGGGAAGACCTGGCAGTTACCTTATCCAAGGGAAGTTACCTTATCCAAGATCAGGAATCATGGGATTGTCAGCACCACATGCCCTGAATCTGAAAGCATCCAGCTCTTTCCTAGCCACTTGATTCCCATCTTAACTTTCTCTCTGGTCCTGTCTCTGAACCAACCCAGCCATTTACAGATCTATGACAAGGTCAAAATTACGTAAGTAAATTTAAGCCAGGTCTGTTGGCAGCAGTTAAAACCACCCCCGGCCGGTTAGCTCTGGAGCCTGCAAAATAAGGCCTAGTCCCAACTAGGGACAGGGGCCTCTGGGTGACATAGGGAGGTGTGAGATGTTATGTTTTGTTTTTTGAGACAGGGTTTCTCTGTGTAACAGTCCTGGCTGTCCTGGAATTGTTTATAGACCAGGCTAGCCTCAAATTCACAGAGCTCCATCCGCCTGCCTCTGCCTCCTGAGTACTGGAATTAAAGGTGTGTGTATCTCTAACACAAATAGAAGAGGGGACTGGAAAGGTGAGGAATGGATTCTGGAAGGTGCCCTGTGGCCAGCCCTCTTCATGTAGAGTGTACTTTACAGGTTAGTTCAAGAAGCTTTCAAGTCCCTTCCTACCTCTCTCACCCCAGTCTCCTGTTCCGTTTGGTTGGCATCCATAGCTCTTTTTTTTTTTTCCATTAATTTATTTATTCACTTTACATCTGCATTGCAGCCCCTACATCTCCCAGTGCCCCCCTCAAATGCACTCTCCCCTTCACCTCTGAGAATGGGGAAATCCCTCCTGGGGAACCAGCCCACTCCGGCACGTCAAAGTCACTGCAGGACTAGGTACCTCCTCTCCCGCTGAAGCCAGACAAGACAGCCCAGTTAGGGGAGCAGGCTCCACAGGCAGGCAACAGAGTCGATGTAAACCCCTGTTCCAGTTGTTGGGGGACCTGCATGAAGACCAAGCTGCACATCCGCTACATGTATATGTGGGGGTGGGGTGCTTTTTATAAGGCAATTTTTTTGTGTTGGATAGCCTGGATTCTTGTGTTGTCGTCACTCCTACCCCAGTCTCTATACACGCTAGTCCCCTTTGTTGGCCTTCCTACATAGTTCTTCCTGTCACCACATTTCAGGGAGTCAGACATCCTGACCAGGACTTAAGGTCAGACTGACTTAGAAGTCAGAAGTATAAGGCACACCTGATGATACAAGAGAGTTTGCAAACTTGGCTTGACCTTTCTGTTCCTCTACACCTCACAACCCCACTCTTGCTCAGGGAATTATTCTGGCCACCTACCAGCAGCACCACAGTGGCTCTCTCATTACCAGCTTCATTGTCAAACCTGTCACCTAAGGCATGCTCAATAATCAAGATGCTTGTCATACGCCTTCTACCCAAAGCCCTCCCTTGCCGCATCACTCATCTCTGAGTGAGGCAGGCTTAGCTAGGCCTCTCAGCCCTTTCCTGTAAATGCACTCAGAGCCAGAAGGAGTGCCATATTAAATCAAGACTGATGGAAACCAGAAGTTGCAATCCACCAGCCAAGATGCAGCATGGGAGCTGGCTGCTGCCAGTTCCAGGTGAGAATAGCTGAAGTTAATTGTTCCAGGCTTTTATTAAGAGGCTGGTCACTCCCCACACCTGCTCTCCTGGCAGCCCCTTCACAGGACCTCAGTCCAGCCCTCTGCCTCTGTTACCCGCCATTTCTTCCAGATAAGTGGAACCTCACTAAAGCAGAGCTTTGAACTCAGTCCTGGAGCTTTTCCCCATGTGTCTTCCAAGAGCCAAGCACAACAGCAACATGGAGTCCTTCTGAGCTCCTCCTCTCCCCCAGGTTGAACAAATACAAATCAAGTGTTTTCCTTCTCCAGTTTTTTGTTTGGTTTGGTTTGGTTTTTCCTGCGGACTAACTTCCCACAAGGCTGGGCTCAGGACAGTTGCCTTTAAAAAGTGACTCATGCCTAGTATGGAAAAGACCCAGTGGTCAATCCCTAGTAGTGTAAAACAATACAAATTAAAAGATGATTTCTTCTACACCTTGGCAAAACAACAGAAAGCACTACATTTTAAAGTAGTAAGCAACATAAAATCTTGACCCCCAAAGAAGAGTTGCCAGAAGAAGAAGACTACTTGGAGAACCATGATGGTCATACTTCACTCAACAAACTGGAATGAGAAGTCTCACTAGGCTTTGCCTGGAACAAGAAGAAAGGTGTGTGCTCTGAGGCCCCATAGATGGAAATATTGCAGAGACAGAATTCCATGCTATGTAAGGAAAACTGGTTGCCAGAGAAGGCTGCCTCAAATAATCAGGGTGTCTCCAGAAAATGGGCCCTGCACCTCCAGACTGAAGTACCAAGAGAGGGTGCCTTACAAAGTGTTTCCGAGGCAGTGAGCATCCAAGTGGACTTGGTTCCTGGCTCTCTCTGGCACTCAAGCTAGAGCACCTCTTCTTTTAGTCTATGGATCTCTGCCTATGATAGGATTAAATTAAAAGAGTCCTGTACTTTAACCCATCCCACCCCCCCAAAAATCAGTTTAGCCAATTGGATTCCAAATGGAGTAAAGGGAAGTAGTTGGTGTGTGTGTGTGTGTTTCATTTGTTTTGATAGAGTTTTTCTATGTAGCCCTGACTGTCCTGGAACTCACTCTGTAGACCAGGCTAGCCTGGAACTCAAAGAGATCCACCTGGTGGGTAGTATTTATCCAAGGGCTGACATATAACTCATATAAAGTGACAAATAAACATATAAAGTTCTTGCCTAGCATGAGCAAGGACCCTAGGCTCAGGTGCCACTCCTGGAAGGAAGAGAGAGAAATACACTTAGCACTTCATAAGGGCAGGTACTTGGAAGACATGAGTCACCTGACTGCCACTTATTACCAACCCACATTTCCTACATGCCAGGCTCTGCCAAATGCTTCTCTTAATTCCTCCTCAAGCATCCTAGAGAGTGGGTGTAAGCACTATCTCCATGCTGTGGTGAAGAAACTAAGATCCTGGGAGGTTCTTACTACCCCAGGCTCTAGCTCTTAAATGGATGAGGTCATTGGAGTTCATATCTGTCTGTAGAGAAGCTTGTTCATTCTGCCATATAATATGGCTCACTATGAGCCTGAAGAGCCCAACTTCACATGGGAGGTGACTCTAAAAGTTGAGACACTGAATGAAGTGCTGAGTGCATACAGTGCCTGCCACACAGCAGTGTGTAAATGTGCCCAGCAAATACTGGCAAGCCAGTTTCAACTTCAGTTTCCTTCAGGGTCTGTCCAACAAATTGACACCATTCCAGTGAGAGAGAGAAGAGAGAGAGAGAGAGAGAGAGAGAGAGGAGAGGGGAGGAGAGAGAGGGGGGGGTATCATCAGCACCATCCAGCCTAGTGGGCCTGAGTGCTGAATGGGCTTGTGGACAGGGAGGGGGAAGAGGTAGATATATGGCTATAGTTGGCAGAGCCAGGTGATGTATGTGGCGCCTGAGGGAGCTGCACAGTGACACTCTGGATTTCAGCCGGCAAGCGTCACTCCACTGGGATCGGCGCCGAATTATTGCTCCATATGAAACCGAGGACTGATGGGAGCTTTCAGTTACAGACTGATAGCAACAGCCAAAATTGGATTGTTTGCTATTTATTTTTTTTAACTTCTGTCAAGGTCACTAGTATAACAGGAAAACACTACCCAAGCAGCAGGTATTTTTCATCCACTCTGCCCGGAAGAACAATCTGCAAACACAACTTTTGTGACAGGGCCTTACCTTGGCAGCTCTCTTCCAAGAAAGATGCCTGCATTACTGTGGCCTGGAGAGAAAAGCCACCTGAAGACCTGGCATTTACTTCTCAGTTTAAGGTCCATCTGCTTTTGCCTCAGTAAATATGTCCCCATCTGGCTCACGATCTTAGCTCCAACTCCTGGTCACCAATCCTCCATTTGCTTACAATCTCCCATGTCCTGGAAAGCCCCATCCAATCATTCCATATTTGTGTATCTTCTTCCCCTCTCTGTATGTCTACACCACCCTGTCTAGCTGTTAATTCTCTTCTTTTTGTGTCTATATTTTTGCATATACCAGATGATGCTGCTGGGCCAAAGTCCATGCCAGAAACAGCTAGAGCTTGCGCATAGGAAGCACTCTGAAGTCCAGATGAGCACTTAGACATTTGCAAACTCTTTTCCAGTAGTGTTTTTAGTGAAAGATACAGTAACCACTTAACGCTCTCAAGCCATGAGGACAGTAGTTGGTTCTGCCCAAGAACTATTTGTGGTAAGACCCTCAGGTGGGGGTGACCTGAAATAGCTCTCCAGCGGTCATAAGGCAGACCAGGCCCCTTGAAGCACCAGCATCTACAGTTTTCCCCTCCACTGAGAAACAGGTTAAACCAAGGTCCTGCTGAGGCCAACCTCCCTAAACCATTGTTCTTTTTCCCTCAGTACATGGAGAAGCAGAGGAAGCGTGAAGCAGAAGAGCGACGCCGCTTCCCACTCGAGCAGCGATTGAAGGAGCACATCATTGGCCAGGAGAGTGCCATCGCCACTGTTGGTGCTGGTGAGTCCTGTCCTCAGTGCCAGCCAGGTAGGAGGGACAGCTGCTATAGTGAGGAACACATCTTGCTGCCCCAAAGCCAGAGAGATGCACTCTGTATTCAGAGTTACTGTTTGCTGAGTGCTGCCTGTGAGTACGATGCCTATATTGTCTTAAGCCCTTGCATATTTTAGGTCATTTAGTTCTTATAGCCGTGCTGTGAGATGGGTACCATCAAATGCCATTGTTGTCGTCATCTGGTCTACTACCCCTCATCTCCCAGTTTAAGGTGGGGCATCTGAGACTCAGAGAGGGGTGGGAGCTGAGCTAGAACAAAGCTTCAGCTCCTGTATGCCAGCACTCTCTCCCAAAGTTTGAGAATGATTTGCCAGGAGCTGCATGGCTGCCAAAAAACATCCCAAGAAATACCTTTTCCCTACTGAGGAAGGGCTTCTTGTCACCCTGAGGCCCCCCGTCAAGCACAGCTCTCTTTCAACAGATGTGTACAGTGGGTGCCACTGAAGGCAGGGCACCTTGTTCTACAACCTGAACCTGTTTCAGGGTGACTTGAGGCAGGTAAAGCAGGGAAGCAGTTGTCTACACCTGTAGAGTCAGAACCTATTTGGGGGGGTTTTTTGTTTTTTGGGTTTTGGTTTTTTTTTTTTTTGTTTTTTTTTTTTTTTTGGTTTTTCGAGACAGGATTTCTCTGGATAGCCCCGGCTGTCCTGGAACTCACTCTGTAGACCAGGCTGACCTCAAACTCAGAAATCTGCCTGCCTCTGCCTCCAAGTGCTGGGATTAAAGGTGTGCACCACCACCACCTGACCTGTTTTTTGTTTTCCCATTACATGCTTCTCAGTGTCTGCTCAGAACCCACCAGACTATCTTATCTCCATCATCCTCATGTAGCATGCGGGCTATCCCGTCTAGAAGTCAGAGTCAACAGATGCTGGGAAGAGACTTAGGCCCCACTTAGGCCCAGTCTGCACCCAGATGCTCCTGGGTTCTAGTTATATACATCTGTCTCCAGTTGCCACCTATGAGGTGGAAATCCCAACTTAAGGCCTAAGAGAACATACTACTTGTTGGAGTCTCATATCCACTCCAACTGGACTACAGCTGCCCTCACAACAACTCAGTTTCTTAGATACCTGTTTCCAATAGTCATTCTCCTAACCTCTGGCCTCCACTTTTCAGCACCCCTTTAAGCCCAGAAGCCAAAAAGCTTCCCAGAAATAGTGTTTTACGTTTTCCTCCATATGCCCCAGCTTCTTTGGCATCACTTTCCTTGCCTTTATATCAAGGTACCAACACTAATACTCCATAACCTGGAAGCTCATGTTTTCCTATCTATGCCACACAACAACACACAACCTAGTTCCTATCCTCAAAATGTTGTCTTGGGTTGGGCCCTGTATTTTTGAGATCAAACACAGAGCCATTTTCTTTCACCTGTAACTGGGCATCCAATCTCAGCTTGCCTCTTCCCCAGCACTGAGCTGACCTCGGATGCTGACTTAGTGTCATCCCATCCCTTGCAATTAGCTCAGACTGGGTCATCTGTCCTCTGACTCCAAGAACTGTCAGAATAAGCATCCTGGGAACTCCTTGAATGGCCTAGTCAAAGCATGAGGCACTTTCTGGGTCTGAACTTGTTACCACAATGCTCAGAACCTCGGCACCCTAGAACTCCAGCAGGCATAGGAGGGTGGGACATATCTAGAAGCTATGCCAGGCTTCTCTGGATTCTCCAAACTAGTGTTGCATGTGTGTTAGAGACTACCTAGAGGGAACAGAGCCTGGCACCCCATGGGTACCATGAGGATGGGCAGCCAGAGAAGTGCTACAGAATGAATTGATTTGATAAATGGCCATTTATTACCCTCACGAATTGGCTGAAACCAATTTCGGTCACATCAACCCCTGGTAAGTGCTGGGATATTGATTTGTGCAAAGTAATACAGTGAATTTATCAGTGTGATCCCCAGCTGCGGGGCTTCTAGCAAGGATGGCGCACAGTTACTGCCTTACAAATGGAGGAGCTAAAGCACCAGCCCACAAACCAGACCCCATGGCCGCTCTTGTCTATTAGGGTCACATGACCCACCAGGCCAACCTACATATCACAAGGGTGTGGAAAGTGAGTTTCTCCTTCCAGAACCCAGAGCTGGTGATGAAAGATGTCAGTCCTAGCTGTCAGACTTCCTGGGAGCTAAGTACAAGTCCCACTCACCTCAGAAAGGCTATCTGGTTAGCAGTTCAGAACTAGGCCTCCAATCACTGGTCTCCTAGATAGAAATGTACACATTTCCCTAGCTCTGCCATCCTTCCTTTTCACCCAGTACAGTTCAGGTATGAAGTTCTGTCATTCTCTTCTCTGGTTCTCAAACCTGGCCTCTCTTCCTTTTCCTGTACATTATTTACTTACCCCACTGCTGCGATAAAATATCTTACAAGAAGCAAACATAAAGAAGAAAGGTTTTATTTGGGCTCATAGTTCAAGAATACAGTCCATAATAGTAGGGGATCTTGGTCACAGGTTCTTTAGGCAGTTGGCAACAGAGAGTTAATGTTGGTGTTAGCTCAATTCCTCCTTTTATTGAGTCTGGGACCCTTGCCCATGAAATGGTGCCACCCACAGATGAGGTGGGTCTTCCCATTACCGTTAACCTAGATGTTAACCATTACTGTTAATCTAGATGATCCCTCACACAGGCATGGCCAGAGTCTTGTCACCTAGGTGAGTCTAGACCCTGTCAAGCCAACAGTACCAACCATCACATGATACTGGGCATGCAGTGGTCTCCTTTCCTTCCCATAGTGTTCCTGCTGGGGCAGAGTGATATTTAGAAAACACAAATTTGCCAGGAGGTGGTGGCACACACCTTTAATCCCAGCACTTGGGAAGCAGAGGCAGGCAGATTTCTGAGTTCGAGGCCAGCCTGGTCTACAGAGTGAGTTCTAGGACAGCCAGGGCTGCACAGAGAAACCCTGTCTCGAAAAAAAAAAAAAAAAAGAAAAGAAAACACAAATTTAGGGCTATAGAGATGGCTCAGTGGTTAAGAGCACTGGCTGTTCTTCCTGAGGTCCCCAGTTCAATTCCTGGCACCCACTTGGCAGCTCACAACTGTCTGTAACTCTGGTTCGAGAGGATCTGACACCCTCACACAGACATACACACAGGCAAAACAAAAATGCACATAAATAAATCTTTTAAAAGAAAAAGGAGCCGGGCGGTGGTGGCGCACGCCTTTAATCCCAGCACTTGGGAGGCAGAGGCAGGCGGATTTCTGAGTTCGAGGCCAGCCTGGTCTACAGAGTGAGTTCCAGGACAGCCCAGGCTACACAGAGAAACCCTGTCTCGAAAAACCAAAAAAAAAAAAAGAAAAAGGAACACAAATCTAATATCACTTCCTTGTTGAAGCCTTTGAGTGGTCCTTGTCCTAACATGGCATAAAGGACCTACTGCTGCTGTGGTGCCAGCCTGCACCGCATCAAACACAACAGCCTTTGCCTTCCCACCTGAGTCTGCCACTGCTGTCCTCTCAGCCTATTGTTCTTCAGGCCTTCCTGGAATGAGATGCCAGCCAGCCCTACCATTGTCTAACCCAGTTGAGGAGCAATGGACTTGAGGTTCCTTGTGAGAAGATATGTGTGTGAGAGGTCAGGCATGTTTGTGTTCTCCTCACTGAAGCAGTTTATAAAATTCACTTAGGTGCTATGGCCACTTGTCCTCTGGTAGCTCACAGCATACTGGAAAGTGAACATTAGTTAGGTCATTAATTACATCATATTCCTTCACCTTTGATCTCCTGGGTTTACAGTAGGTCAGCCTGCACATACCTGGCAGCTTCAGAATTGTGTCTGTGTAAGGACATGGCCTCAGACATTCCCAGGACCCAGCAGATTCTCTGATTGCCCTGCACTGCCTCACACAACTCTATCCTTCCACTGCACTTACACAGCAGGGCCTGCCCACATGCCCTTCCCAGAATGTCTTCCCGTTCTCGGGGCCTGTTCCCTGGGCTTCTTCTGAACACCTCTCACTACATGCATGGTTTGATATCTACTGCGTTTGTGTGATTTTTCTCTCAGAGATCAGTACCTACATTTGTTAACTGCTTCCTATGGTTGGCCACAGCTGTACAAAGGTTGAACAAAGCTGTACAGAGGAAAATGAAGAAAGCCCTTCTTCCTTTTCTTTTGTTTGTTTGTTGTTGTTGTTGTTGTTGTTGTTGTTGTGTTTTTGTTCTTTAGTTGGTTGGTTAACACAAGGGTGACTCTCAGCCTCAAGCATTGCTCCAAGTGGCTAGTTCCCCTGGAGATGCCACAGCATTGAATACTTGTGTATCCAGATTACTAGGTTTCTTTGAAAATTCTCACACAAGACCATTAGAACTTACCAAGAGGGGCTGTAGACAGATGACTCAGCAGTTAAGAGCAATGGCTACTCTTCCAGAGGACCTGAGTTCAGATCTCAGTACCCACATTGGGTGGCTCACACTGCCTGTAACTCCAGCTTCAAGGGTCTGACAGCCTTTTCTATCCTCTGGCTCCCTGCATACATTCTATACACACATAAATAAAAATAAATTTAAAAATAAAAGAACTTATGAAGAAGTGTGAGCCCAGGCCATCCTTGAACTTCAGCTGGATAGAAGCAAAGGTCTGGGTTGAGAGTAGGCAGATCTTTTCCCTCTTTGCTTTTTCACATACCAATTCCCCAATGCCCTCTTATACCTTGTGCTTCAAGTATTCAGGTACAAATGTTCTGTCATACTCCCAACACATCCATCCTATCTAGAGCCCTCAGTCTTACATCAGAGATGCATGCCAAGTACATGGCAAGAGCTTGTTTGCAGAAAAGATTCATAAGGCTCCCTAGTGGGCTCAGAGGAAAGTAAGCAGCCTTTCCCCCAGAGTGGCAAAAATGACCTGCAGCACTGAGTCTCTTCCAGACACACTGTCCCAGGAAAAGGGGATAAAAATGAGCCTGCCTTTTTGCAGTCCCAAGAATACCAAGAATTAATTTAGTTAACAAACATTAAACCAGTGAGAGGCTAGCCTCATGGATCCTTAAGTAGTTAGAGAGCCCAGTACCTGCTGCCCTCTGCCCCATATAAGGGCACAGGTAGAAGAAACCCCTTTATTGATATCCCATGGCTGGTTCCTAGTTTCCTCCTGTATGAAACAGAGACATTATGTACTACTTGGCATTATTACTTTGTTGAAGGAGATATTTAAAAAGCTGACACTAAACCAGGTAGTGGTGGCTCACACCTTTAATTCTAGCACTCGGGTGACAGGCAAGCAGATTTCTGAGTTCTGTCAGCCTGGGCTCCCCAAGAAACCTGTCTTCAAAAACATAAAAAATAAATAAATAAAGTTTTTAAAATGTAAAATGTGGACAGACACTGACTGCCACCATTGCTGCATGGTGATTTCCATTACTTTCACCCTGATCATTGCCCTGTCTCCATGGGGAGCCGACAACATATGAATCTCTGTCCATTTTAGAAGTGAAGAAACCAAGACTAAAAAGGAGTGGGTATTTTACTTAACCAATGAGGAAGTGGCAGAAGACAAGACTCCAAACAAGCTCCTCATTAACGCATCATCACCACACTGCTAATGAATACATAACCAGAGAACTGATAGACTAGGGGCATTATGATGGAATTGATCATGAAGACTTGCTACAGAGCTTTTTCCCCTAGTGGTCGTGAAGTAACTGAGGTGGTCAAGTCCATCTGGTGAGGGACTAGTCAGATGTGCACTAGTGCAGCATGTGGGAGCAGAAGAGCCTGGTTGGAACTTGCAGAGCTAGGGTCTGTGGGGACGAGGTGCTGAGCTGCACTTGCAGAAGGTGTCTGACACTGTGGAGAGCCAAGAACAGTAGTGAGGACAGGATTAAGGCTTCCAAAGCTGCCCTCCTTTGCTCTGCTCCTGATACAGTGTAGGTTCAGGGGTCAGCCACAGTGGGGTTAAAGCCCTGCTCTTCTGACTGTTCATGTGGATCTGAGCGGGTTTCCTAATGTCTACACACATATTCTCAGAAGTGCTAGTAAAGTAAGTTGCACATTTGCTGAGCCACAGTAAGAGCATCAGCACTTCCGGCCACATTGATGTGGAACCCCTACAGTCTCCTTCTGGCCTAACCTTTACTCTGGACTGGCAGGACTCTCCAGGCTCCCCAGCCTCAGTCCTCAGTCCTGACCAGTCACACACACCCTGGGGCTTGCCTTCCCCAGTTTTTCCTAGCTGCCTTCATTTTTCATTCTGTCGGACTCCATCTGCTTGGCTGTTTTTCTCTTAAGATATTATTAGAAATATCCAGAGTTATAATTGTTTAATGGTTGGCATTTCGCCTGTTTCACAGGGACCCCAGAGCAGGCCCACCCCAGACTCCTGCCCTGGGTCTGGCAGAATTGACCAGGGACAGCTGTGCAGTGGAGTCTGCCTGGCATTATAAAGAGCTCTTTCCCAGGTGCATTATTAGAAAAGAAGGGGAAAGATGGCCCCAGGCGTAATTCAATTCCACATTCTCCATGGTGTTTTTTTGTGCTGCACAGCCCAGCTATGTGCAGCTCTCAATAGGCTAGGACACTACCCCAAAAGAACAGCCAAGAGCAGAACCTCACAAACATGATACCCTGCCTGGGGGGCCATTCCACTTGTCTCAGGGATGCTGGGTCCTTCTGCCTTCCCAGATATACAAAGCCTAAGCCTGCTTCAGGCTTCCTCTGTTCTCACCATAGATTTTCATCTCTGCCAACTTTTGGAAGAGTATGACTCTTCTCAGCTGACTCTCTGTTAGCCCTGCCTGTACACATACACACTTGATTACAAATAGCAACCACCAAGTCTTACCTCTGCCAGCTTACTACCTGAACCTGTTCCCAAATACTCTCACCACTAACTCCTTGTTTCTGTTGGCAAACAGGCTTGGAATTTCCTCCTTTAGCCCTATGATCAGGCCTGTGAGGTCTCTGAGTATCCCTCCTAGCTAGCCTGGGAAGATTTCAGCCCAGGAGAAAAATCAGGCCATTTCCCCAAGCCCTTCTCAGAGTGCAACTCCTGGCAGCACAAGTGGCTCGTCTGTTCTTGAGCTTGTACTGTTTCCATCTGTTTCTAAAAGGTGAGGCACAAGGCAAGCATGGGGCAGCCCAGACTCAGTCTGCTCCTACCTATCCCTTATGTTAGTTCTTCTCCCCACCACTTTGGGCCTGCCACCTCTCCAGACTCTGTCAGCCCTGTGATCTGTCATCAGTCCTGTGGCTGCTTTGAATCCCAACTACATAACATTTGGGAGTGTGACTCCTCTAGATTGACAAGCAATCCCTAGGACTGTTGACTCCTTCTCCACTAAGTTAAGTTTCCAGGCCTTGTCCTCTGACATATATCCTTTTCTTACTGTCCTGTGACACTCTGGGGACCAGACCAGACACACTGTTCCATCTGCAGACAGACCCTGACATTGCACAGTGCTCTGTCGTCTTCCTGCTCCTAACCACTGTGTTTCCATTAGTGCCACCCAAATTGGCACTCACTTCTTAAAGCGGCTGTATGGGGGGGAGAGGGCTGGTTGGTTGGTTTGGGGGGGGGGCGGTTGTTTGCTTGTTTTGTTTGTTGTAAAGACAAGTTTTGGGAAAGAAGCAACTCTTACATACCATCTAGCAACTACATGACTTAACAAGTCTCTTTATCTTAAGCCTGTTTCCTGTTCCAGATGATGGAGTTACAAATCCTTCCCCTTCAGTGTTTCTGTGGGTCCTTTTTTGTTTGGTTGGTTTTTTTTGGTTTTGGGGGTTTGTTTGTTTGTTTGTTTGTTTGGTGGTTTTTTTTGTTGTTTTTTGGTTTTTGGTTTTTCGAGACAGGGTTTCTCTGTATAGCCCTGGCTGTCCTGGAACTCACTCTGTAGACCAGGCTGGTCTCAAACTTAGAAATCTGTCTGCCTCTGCCTCCCAAGTGCTGGGATTAAAGGCGTGCGCCACCATTGCCCGAATCTGTGGGTCTTAAATAAATTGTTGGTGACTTCCAGTTATACCTACTATCCAGGGTGTCCAGTATGTGACTCTTCTTATGATTCTGCCTCATTCTACTCCATAGCTGAGACTGGGTTTCCTCACCTTCATGCATAGCTCTTGACCACTTCCTTCTTCATGAAGAAGAGCCTCAAGAAGCCTCAAGAAACTTAGTACAGATCTGTCCCTCTCCTTGCCCCCAGGCTGTACACTGCCCTTGATTGGCTTCCAGAAAATGCTTTTGGTTCTGTTCTACTTCTTAAACCACACATCAGAACAGACCTTGGTTTCCCCAAATGGGAAAGAGCCCAAGTCTTACACATCCCTGGGTCCCTGGGTATCACCATATCATTCTCTACTAGTTTCCCAGGTGAGTAGAGGGGTGACCAGCAAAAGTTAACGTTCCTGTCAGATTCTCCTTCACTAATCCCCCACCCCCTCACCTCCATTCACCATCCACCCGCCTTTTGGTTTCCCTGGCAACGCTGAGTGCTCATCCTGGAAAACTTTATCCGAAATCTGCTCTGGGCAGCTTTCCAAATCCATGCTAACCTGATTAGGTGTCTCTAGGGGCCTTGCCAGCTAATCAGATTAGGTAGCACTAATGGTAGTGAGGACTTTGAGTGGGCGCAGAGCAGTAAAACATATTGTATACTTAGTGATAATTATCCTGCCTTTTGTGTCATTGATTTATCTGTCTCCCTCCCCATCCCATGTTGTGTGTTTGGCTGTAGCGATCCGGAGGAAGGAGAATGGCTGGTACGATGAGGAGCACCCTCTAGTCTTCCTCTTCTTGGGATCATCTGGAATAGGTAATCATGGGCAGATTAGTCACTGGGGAAGCAGAGCTAGAGAAGCATCTGCCCTGAGCCTGACCACTCCAGAAACAGCTGCCCTAGATCACAGAGTCACCAAGAAAAAAAGACCTGGACTTCTTAGTCATGTCCCATGTTACCCCTGTGTGTCCCATAGGCTCACCTCTGGGGAAACAAGCCACCTTCACCCCCTGGCACACCAACTGTACTCAGGGCAGCCTACCTTTGGGAAAACTCCTGTGCACAGGGCACAGCAGAACTGATTGTAGTAAGGCATGGATACCTTTCTAGTCAGGTGGGCTGTATCATCTGAGGTGTCGTCTGGCTTCCTCCACCCCTACCTCCCTCCGTGGTCTTGATAGGTCTCTCATGGTATAGCCACCTCTTTACCTCCCAGCACCTTCATGGACCTGACCATGAAGCTCTGGGTACCACATAGTGGATTTACCATCATTCCAGATGGCCCTTCCAACAAACTACCACTTAGGAGTTGTCCTCTTTGTCACAAGATCTATGGTGCCAGTGACAAGTACTTTCTTGTCTTCTAGCCTTTCCTGGGCTGTGAGTGTTTAAGAGGGATGCAGGGCCTGAGGCAGGAAGTCAGGGCAGTCCTAGAAGAGATGAAGTGTGTGCTAAACTTCAAAGGATGAGTTGGGTTACAAGTCCTACTGCCTGCCTCCACTCCTATGATGCTGCTACAGAGAAAGTCCTTGGCTTCATCAGGGAAACTGGAAGTGCACTGTGATTGTTGTTTCAGCTTCACCTTAGGAGAGTTTCTGGACCTCGGCTTCCTACCATAAAGGGAGTACTCATCAGTGTCCATGTATTCTAGTGTTGTTTTTATTTTTTTGAGACAAGGTCTCTTTACATATCCCTGGCTGTCCTGGAATTCACTATTGTAAATCCTCCTGCCTCTGTCTCCCAGTTGCTGGGATCAAAGATGGGCACCACCATAACCATCCCTAGTGTACTTTTACTCCAAAGATTGTCAACTGTTCTGACCTAACTCATCTACGTTGTTCCTAGGGAAAACCGAGCTGGCCAAGCAGACAGCCAAGTATATGCACAAAGATGCCAAAAAGGTAAGGATTTAGGACCAAGGTCTAGTCTATAAGCCAGGGAAACCTTGCCATTCGTGCTTGTCCTGAAACTAAGCGGCAGCCAATCAAAAAGCTGGGGCCTGGCCCCAGAAGCAGTCCTCTGCTCTAGCCAGAGATTGCTCTAAGAATTAAATTTTTCATGCCTCAGTTTCTTTGGCTGTGAAATAGCAATGATCGTCTTTAGCTGCCTGAGTCAGGGCCCTTGGGAGAACTAGATGAGATTCATGTGCACATTGCTGAGCACCCTGTCCTTGCCAGGCATCTTGCTGGGTGTACTCACAGCTCATACAGTGTTTACTGAGGGCTCTCTGCAGGAGCTCAGGCTAGCTAGCTATCTGAGTCTCGTAGGGCTATACTACAGGGAACCAGCAGCTATTGGAGAAACAAGTAGGAATGGTGTCTGCTGCTTCTCTATCGAGCATGTGCCCTCAACTAGGATTCTGCTCTGCTTCTAACCATAGCCCAGAGCCTTGGAGTCTCCCCAGCTATGTTTATCCACACCTGGTTTTAAAGGCCTTGAATGACAGAAGATGCTTTTGAGAAAGCAGTCCTTGGTGACACTACAAAATACTCAGTTAAAGCTAAGTACCTTCCCATCATTAAGGCTAAGTTCCCCCATTTGCCCCTGGATGTTGCCTAAGACTCCATTGTGCTTTCCTAGTTTCATGGCCACCTCCCCTCTTCCCCACACCTCACCAGCAAAGGCAAAGAAGGGCAGCTTAGGCCCTGCCAGCTAAATAGCCCAGAAGCAGAGTCCTGAACTCCTGTCCCCTTGTAGCCTGCCTGTTACCTTGCCACCTCCCTGAGTATCCTTGGATCCAAAGTAGCCCAGGTTCCTTGAGCCTTTCTGTGGAGCAACTGGCAGAAAACTCCTAAACTTATCTGTCTCTGCCAGCAGCTGTACACAACCTCTACCAGACGCACTGCAGACCCACTGCAGACCCACTAGACAGGCAGGCAAGCAGGCAAGAAGAAGTGTGTGGCAGGCTAATGGGCTCCAACTGAAATAGTGGCTTTAGACAATTCATCAGGTTGGCAGCGATTGAAACAATTAGCACTCTGGAAAGGGCCATAAACTAGCAAGACTATTAGGAAAGATGCAGTTACGGGCAGGAACCACCTGATTAGGGATGAAGAATTCTGAGTGGTTTAATTTTAATACTGTCAGAAAGGTTAATATTTAATTACAAATTATAATCTCCTTATCCATGCTGTCTTAATATGTCTTCATACACAGTGGATGTGGGAGGGAGTATCTGCTGACTCGCTGCTGATTCGGGTACCTTTTAGTTGGTGCATCTAAATGGGGACAGAAACCACCACCACCACAGGGTGTCTCAAGGGTGGGAAGGTACACACCTCCCCCACAAGGCAAATAGCACCCTCTCCTTCCTGTATCTGCTGTTTGGCAATGAGCTATGGGGCACCAAGCTCGAGAGCCATGGACCCTTGACTCGAGTTGCAGTGCTAGTTTTCTCCTGGCCCTAAGTAGGTCCTTCCCTACAAGAACCTGCTTTCTTGCCTCAGGGAAGAGCTCTCAGTGCCTCTCCTGAGGTCATGGTGAGCATTAGCTTACTGGGGCTCCAGCACACTGCCATAGACACTATCTCTCCTTAGCCTGTCCCAGCAGTGCCCACCTGCTGTATGCTCTTACTTGATCCTATGAGGAACAGTGCTAACTTCATCTGCTTTTTATTTGAGAGAGCTAAAGCCCTAGAGTAGCAGGAGGCTTGCCCAAGATGATTTGTTAGGAGGAGGCATGAGCCCAGAGTCTAACCTTCCACTTTTCTCAGTACCATTATTCTCAGCTGCTCTAGGGGTGAGATTAGAAATATGTTGATTTGTCTGTTTCACAGAGGAAGACAAGATGCATAACTGGCCCCCTGAAAACACTTACTTATTGAATCACGTGTGATTCAGATCTTATATCAAACCCCTTATCGGTCCAACCCCCTGGGCCAACCATTACAGAGTGTGTTTACATGGACAATTCCTAGACATGGGACACTCATGTTTGAAGCATGCCATCAAAATCCAAGAGAATCTTGGACTGTGAGCTAATGACCCTGTGTTCCTGACACCTCCAGGACAGTCAGTAAAGTGCAGAAAGTGTTAGGTATATGAGTCTAGTGTCACATAGGCTCATCACAAGTGGGAGCTTTCTTCCTGTGCCTCCCAAGGGGGCTCATGAGGTAAACTGAGCACTGACCTGGGAGTCGGGGCTGGTTCTGGTCTGCCTCTCTGACCCTTGTTTTACTGGTTGTGAAGAGACACTAATGCTTACTGTCTCACAAGGCATTATTGATAGCTGCACAGTTTCTTACCAGATCCATTTGTGAGCTTACTGGTTTTTCTTCCCCTCAGATTCTGTACTACTTCCCCCAACTGGACAGCCTTGCTAACTCTCATCAGACTTAGTAATCCTTGGGAAAGAACCTTTTGTTCTGTGATATTATCATAAGGCCAGGTACTGGAGCCCAAAAGACTTTCAAGTTTTAGTGGCACTATGATGACAGGTTAAGAGCAATGATTTGAGTCTCTTGACTCTTAACTTGGACTCTGTTTTCATCCATTTTCTAAGTAGTAGGTTCTATAATGCTGCTCTCCCATTAGATTACTAAGACAATAGTATAAAATAGTAAACTCCATTACTCCTAATATTACATATTATCCATAATGCACACTCAGGGCATGTTGGATGTGACTATAGTTTCTGTTTTTTCACTTTGTATATAACCAAATTAAAGTTGCATGAAACCAAAAAGATTCCAACCAGGAATATCAAGCCCAAAAACTAGTCCAAGCTGCTTAGCAAGACTCTAGAATAACTGGGGTAAGGTCCTAGATGACAGTCCCTTCCGAGCACAAACCTCTGAACCTTTCAAATGAGGACAACTGAGAACCCAGCTATTGACAGGGAAAATGAAAGGCAGTACTTGTCATGACCAAAATCTCAACAACAGAGCCTTGGACAAGATACTCCAGTCTGTGGTTTGTTTCTTCATCTCCTGCTTACCACAGGCTGTACACACTCTAAGCCATTTAATAGCTTCCTCAAAACATTGCTAGACATGTAGTAAGCACAGCAAATGTCAACTCTTATCAGACATGTGTTTGTGACTTTTCAAGATTTTTGCTACCTCAGATCAGCACTCAGAGCTTTCCCACAGTTGTCATGTTCCTTTCCAGAAACTTCTCTGAATAAGCTGCTGAGGCTCTCTTGGAAGTGCTGCTTATGCCCACGAACTGAGAGCAGTCCTAGCCCACCATATAGCCTTAATAACAGCCTTCCTAATGTCTTTCCTACCTATAGATTTAGGTCTTTCTTCAGACCAAGAGCCTGGTGTTGCACAGGGAAATACTGGCTTGAGGGCTAAAGCTACACAGTCAGTGGAAGAACTGGGTCCAGTCACCTGGCTCCTGGCCTAAGCTCACTCCTCCAGCCTGTACCTGTGCAGTGTGACAGGGCAGACAACACAATCTCCTTCATTGAGTGGCTGCCTGAAATGTGGCCTGGCTAGAATACAGCTGTGGGCGCCTCTTTCTGCGAGTCTGGTGCCTTGTTGCCCTCACCTATTGGGAGCAGCAGTGCTTAAGCATTCTACACGAGCTCAGTAAGGAGAGAGGAGCAGGATTTTTTGATAGTCACAGTGCCCTCATAGCTTCAGGAACCCATGACAAGGAAGGCCTTCTCTGCCTGTGTTAAATCACACACGCCTCTTTCCCTGACCCTAACTATGGCCTTCTCCCTAAGGGGCTTTCTGGGAAATCATCTGCATGACCATGGTAGAGAAAGAAGACCTACAGGGTCATCACGGATGCCTTTTAAGAAAAATGTAAAATAGTAGCTGTGAGCTATAAAGAAAAAACAAGGGGACATACGCATGCCATAGTCTTGAGGAACACTGTGGAGACCCACCCTTCATATCCCCACCATCTCTACTGGTGGTGCTGACCTTGGCCATGCCTGCCTGCTCCACTCAAACTGCTGAGCTGCCTCTTCTTGAGGACAAGGACTTCAGTGCTGGGCACACATAGAACACCCTCTGGGGATGGGGGTGGGGTGGGAACTATAGATAATGTGGTAACAAGACCTGTAGAAGCTGCCTGGGGGAAGGGACATCCTGAATGTATTTACAAGGGCAGAGATGTGATTGGCCTTATTAAGGTAGAAAATAAAAGTATCCTGGGGAAGTGGGTGAGAGAAGAAGGCAAAGACTGGGGAAAATGTGGGATTTGAGAATATGGCACATCTGAAGGCCTAGGATAGTGGAGGGGTCTGGCCTAGGCCCCTCCCTTGCCTCTTGTCTCATACTGACAAACCTTATTTCCATTCAGGGCTTTATCCGGCTTGACATGTCTGAGTTTCAGGAGCGACATGAGGTGAGATAGTCTTCGGGGAAGTATGTCTCAGGGGGCCTGAAATCATCACTACTTGGGGTTTTGTATGACTTGTCACTTGAGCCTTTGGCTTCCAATAGTTCTTCAGCAGCCCTGGGATCTGTCCTGGGGGCAGAGAGGGGCATACATGCACAATAGAGTCACAATGATGTGTTCTGCACAACATTTCTGAAGAAACTGATCCATCTCCTCTCCCATCATGGCTTGACTATCCCTGATGAGACTTGCCTGCCCTCTTAATAACTGTATGCAGCCATCTTCCCACACTGGCCCCATATTATAGGCTAAAAACACAAAAAGACATTTCTAACATGTTATTGCCTTCCACCAGGTAGCCAAGTTTATCGGTTCTCCACCAGGCTACATCGGCCATGAAGAGGGTGGCCAGCTGACCAAGAAACTGAAACAGTGCCCTAATGCAGTAGTCCTCTTTGATGAAGTGGACAAGGCCCATCCAGATGTGCTCACCATCATGCTGCAGCTGTTTGATGAGGTAAGAGCAGGCAGGGACACAGGAGAGGCACTTGAAAGCAACTTTATGGCCTCGTAGACTGACGTCTAGAGGGGCAGCGGGGCAGGGGAGAGGGAGACAAGAATTTAGTTTTAGCCTTGCTCCTAACTGGCTTTTTGACTTTAGCAAGTCCATCTCTAGACATCAAAGGCCTCCAGTGACAAAGAAGGACAAATCATTTCATGTATATGATGTTTGGCCTGCACGTGTGTACCGTGTGTGTTGTGCCCACAGAGACTAGAAGAGGCCATCAGATCCCCAGGGCTGGAGTTATAGATGGTAACTACCATGTAGATGTTAGAAATCAAACCTAGGTCCTCTGACAAGCAGCCAGTGCCCTTAACTGCAAGCATCTCATCTATTGGTCTGCTCTAACTCATTTTAAATGGAAACCACATCATTACTTATGAAACGGTATTACTGGAGTTCATAGTGCCCATCTCCTGACAAATTGGGCAATCCCTCCACTGGTCAAGGTGGGCTACAAATAAGAACTTGATTTTCTCTGTCCATTTGATACCTACCTCTAGTAAAGATTTAACAGAAGGGACTGGAGAGATGGCTTAGCAGTTAAGGGCACTGGCTGCTCTTTTAGAGTAACCAGGTTCAATTCCCAGTATCCACATGGCAGCTTATAGCTGTCTATAACTCTAAGATCTGACATACATGCAGGCAAAATACCAATGTTCATAAAATAAAAAAATAAAATATTTAACAGACATCATTATTGGTCACTGTGATACTCAGGAAGAAAATAGCTCTTTTTTTTTTTTTTTAAACAAAGGAAAATGCCAAGTTCAGAGAAAGTATAAATGATAACCACAGGGCTACAGAACTTTGTGTAAAGCACAGGATTAGAGTATGGATATGTGTGGTCCCAGGGCCAGCTCTCCTCTATACCTTGTCTCCTTCAACCTGAGTGCTACTTAGGCTCAAGCAGAGGATAGGCTCCACCTGTTCTGGGGTACTACGCTGCCCTGCCAAAAGAATGTGAGGACCCAGGGCTGAGTGGAGATGAGGACCTCTTCTCTAAGAGTTGTCCTAGCTAGCACCATGTCCCAAGTGGAGTTTGGCCCACTTTTGTCTTTTTCTCCTCCAGTTTTAGGGAGATGAGGACTTGCTTTGCTTCCAGTGTCACATGAGGCTCCCCCAGAGCAAATAAAAATGTAGGTACCAAGTCACAGGACCCAAATGTCCCCACCAGCTGCAAGCCTTCCCAGCAGGCCCAGTGTTTTTTTGCCTTTTCCCCAGTTAGCTGCCATCTTCCCAGTTAGCTGGCTTGCAGAAGAAAAGACCTGTCCTTCAGAGCTCCCCACATTCAGTCATGCATGTGTTCTGAGCCTCCCACTTGGGCCTGTTAGTGAGATGCAGGCGCTCAGCTATGGACCACACCTACCCCAATCTACTGAGCTACCTAGGAAGCAGGTAGAAATGGAGAGGGATAAGCTACCACACACCATTCTTTTGTTTTTGTTTTTGTTTTTTTGGTTTTTTTTTTTTTTCAAGACAGGGTTTCTCTGTGTAGCCCGGGCTATCCTGGAACTCACTCTGTAGACCAGGCTAGCCTCGAACTCAGAAATCCGCCTGCCTCTGCCTTCCAAGTGCTAGGATTAAAGGCATGTGCCACCACCGCCCAGCCTACCACACACCATTCTAAGAAACACACATGTATCAGTTCATCCCATCCTCAGAGTAATACTGAGTTAATGGTGTTTAAACTAGAGGCCATTCCAAAACTTACAGGGGCATCTAGGACCAGAGCACTCAGGGAGAGCCCTGCTTAGGAAAGTGAGGCCTCTGGCCTTCCTACAGATTCCTATGGTAGCCTCCTTGACCCTGAAAGTAAAGTAGCTGCTGACAACCTGTCCACTGGAACATGCTAATGGCCTCTCATTAAAGCCAGTCTCCCTTGTCTCTTCACACAGTTCCACTGAAGACCTTTAGGAAACTGATGCTAATTCCCTCCTACAGCACACAGCCTAGTCTGCTAGTCTGTGAAGCTCTTGATCCCACTGACCAAGGCCACAGTCTGAGTTTACTCAGTCAGATGTAAGCATACATGCTTGTTGAGAATGGGCTCTGGACTGGTGCACTCCAGCCATACCCCAAGGCCAAGCTGGAAAACACTGGGTTGACTAACTACAAATTCTAATTTTACCTGTTTGTTTGTTTGTTTGTTTGTTTTGATTTTTGAGATGGGGCTTCCCTGTGTAGCCCTGGCTATTCTGGAACTCTCTGTAGACCAGGCTAACTTCAAACTCAGAAACCTACCTGCTTCTTGCTTCTGTCTCCAGAGTGCTAGATTTAAAGGTGTGCACCGTTATGTACCTAGGAGGCAGATACAGGGCTGGAAGAAGAATGCTGACACACCAGGGTCTACAGCTCTGTACCAGGGCTGCCATTCAGAAAGTGGGAACAGAGCAGTACAGATGAGGTGGCCAATGAGACAGCTAGGGTAAGGGCTCAGAGGGAGAACACTTTGCCTAGCATGCTACAGTCCTGGGTTCTATCCTTGGTGCAACACACACACACACACATGCCAAATAATATTTAAAGCAGGCAAAGAATATAGATTTATTTTACAGGAGATAAGGAATATTTGAAAGACCTTTAAGCAACTGGGTCAGATTTTCACTTTACAAAGCCCCTGAAAGCAGGTATGCAAAGGAGGGGCCTAACAGTGGGAGACCCAGTGAGGAGTCAACTGAAGAATCCATCTATAGCTGCAGCAGCCTGGTCCAAAGCAAATTTCTTGAACCCTAGACATCTTTGAGGAGAGAGGTATTGCCACCATGAGCCAATGTCTAGCCTTAGTAACCAAGTGGCTGAGCCATGAGCTAAAGCAAGGAAATCTGCAAGCCAAGCAGCAGATACAGATAGGAAGGAAGGTGACCCCTGGGGCATTGCTGAGAATGTGATGTCTATGGACCAGCCCAGAGATGCTCCAGTTTAGGAATATTTAGGAATAGTCTGGCCAAAAGTTAGAATTCATGATTCCTTCAGTACAAAGGTAAACAGAAGCCTCCAAAGGAATGGTACCAGTCAATCTAAATAGGATTCTGTGGTCCAGAAGCAATGGGGGAATTAGCCTGCAAGCACAGCATGGATCAAAGGTTCAAGGAAGAGTCACCACAGTGACAGGCAGTCCACAGAGTGTAGCTCATGTGTTTATTCTTGAGGCATTGTACAGGGCAGAAGTGGGGCACAGCCTGTGTGTTACTGGTGAGCTGAGTGGACAGGGCCCCTGAGGAAGGAAGGCGCTGGGCTAGAGAAAGTAACAAATGCAGTGGTTATAAGGGCATGTGGTCCAGAGTTTGGACCCTGCCAGGCCCAACCTCCCAATCCTGCATGGAGAAAATCAAGAACTCTCTAGCTGTCACCAAAGTACCATGTACACTGGGTCATCTCCAGGAAAGAGAGCCTATTGCCAAACATAGTAGTCTCAGAAAAAGCCTGGTCCCTTGGGCACTACCCTCTCTTCTTCCCTTCAAAGACTCTAAACAAAGAATCTAACTCCAAGTACTGGCAGGGCTGTACTAGGTAGCTCATAAGCCTAGGGTGAGATTTGCACCCCAGCCAGGATAGCTGACAAGGGCAGTTCTACCTTTGTGTTACATCTTAATTGTCCAAGAGAACTGAGATGTGAGTGTTAAAGGTCACTCTTGGGATCGGTTGTGTAGTGCACCAGCTCCCCTGGCCCATGTTGGACCATCCTGAAGCCTAGTTATGAACAGAGCTTTGGTCTCTCATACTGAAATTTGCTGCTGTGTTATTACTATGTCCGGGACAGCAATGTGTGAACCCAGTCCTCAGGGATTAGCTCAGAAGGCCAGTGTGAAACACACCAAGTGCCATGTGCATATGATTGGATCCTGTCATATGAGCACCCAGACTTGACCTCAAGTTCAAACTGTCTCCCCACTGATTTGGTTGTGTTAGAGCCAGTTAGCAAAGCAAAGAGCTGGAGGGTAACAGCTCAAGAGCTGAGACTTCTTCCCCTTTCCCACCCCAAACTGGGGACAGCAGGGTGACCAACTCCCAAGATGTGGAGTGCCACACCCCCTTAGAATTAATGCTTTCTTGGAGGCCTAGGCCAACGAAACCATGTCTAGCACTCAGGTTCTTGTCAGTACATGCACTTTAGAGGCAAGGACTAGCCCTAACTGAGCCTGGTGTCATCAGGCAATGGGAACATAAGTTTGACATGGGCATGGTGACTGGTTTAAACTGGGGCAGGAGCCTACCATGGTTCAGTGATCTGTCCCCAGGGTTCTCTAGCTCTGACTTACCTCAGACAACCCCAGGCAGGGATTCTCTCCCTCTCCATCAGTTCTGTGTCTGGTTAAGAGGAAAGGATAAAGGATACAAATTAAATTTGGCCTAGAAGGAAAGCCAAGTATAATGAGTTACCCTTGGGATGCTCTCTAGCCTGGTGCAGAGGGCAAGGCATAGCTCTGGGGTCAGGTTGTCTCTGTACTCTAGCTACACAACTATGAACATGCAACTAGTCTCTGAGCTTGAGTTCTTTGTGATTACAAAGATCCAGGCAGTTGGCAAGTGAGTGCTGGACACCTAGGCCAGAAACTGACCTCAGACACTGAGTAGCCTGGCCTCTACCCAGAGATGGATAGAAGAAGCACTGTAGTGACAGAGTGGTACCCTGCCTATGTGCACCTGCCAATCCATTGATTCCTCTCAATGAGACCCTGCTCACCACTGTCATGTCTGTCCACTGTTGGTGCACAGATGATCTTGAGCCTTGCTATATGCCCAGGGCTGTACTTCCTTGACCTGGTTCCTTTCAGAACACTGTACTTACTCTTCTGTTTCTGCCGTCCCTTTTCTTATATACCTGTTTCCAGGAGGAATGCCTCCTCAGTGTCACTTCTGGAAAGAGCTCAATGTTCCAAGAAAACATCCTAAAGTGTTTAAAGAAGGAACCTTTACATCCACCCCCTTTGCCAGGATGAAGAATAGCTCCAAAGATAGATAGGCTGGGCATGGTGGCACACACCTACAATCCCAGCACTAAGGAAGCAGAGGCAGGAGGATCTAGAGTTCAAGAGCTACACAATAAGTATGAAGCTATATCAAGAAAAGAAAAAAATCTGGGCATAGTGGTATAAGCCTTGAATCCCAGCACTTGGAAGGCAGAAGCAAGTTGATCTTTGAGTTCGTGGCCAGCCTGGTCTACATAGTTCCAGGACACTCTCAGCTACATAGTAAGACCTTGTCTCAAAACAAACAAACAAACTATGTAGGAGTGCTGTCTGACTTTATAAGATATCCTAGGCCACATAAATAATGACCGTCTGACGGTTTGCCCAGCATGGTTTCCTAAAGCGCTTCACCAGTGACAACTTCTGGTCCTCATAATCACCCTCTAAGACACGATCCCCTGATGCCTGCAGGACACAGGCTCCCTTCATCGTCATAATTGTTTTCTGGTCTCACTGACTCCCTAGACCAGGATCATGACAAGGCTCAAAGAGTCCCAGCCCAGAGTAGGCCTCCAAAGGAAGTGTGTTTGGTGGGAAGTCAGACTGGCCACTGGAAGCCCTCGGATGCTAGGTGCCCTGAAGACCATAAGCAGGTCCACCTCACATGGAGGCATCAGTCAGTGAAACCGTTGTTGTTAGGATGTGAGTCCCATGTCCAGAGAGCTTAGAATGACAGCATAGAGCATTGAGAAACAGCTGTCTGATGTAGCTTGCCCAGCTACCAGCTTCCTAAACATTACCATTCCTCATCCTTACCAGGGCCGCCTGACAGATGGCAAGGGGAAGACCATTGACTGCAAGGATGCCATCTTCATCATGACTTCCAATGTAGCCAGTGATGAGATCGCCCAGCATGCTTTGCAGCTCAGACAGGAAGCTTTGGAGATGAGCCGAAATCGAATCGCTGAAAACCTTGGTATGATGTACAGCCTGGGCTGTTTCAGGGAGGCCATCTGACCACTGACATACCTAGGGGCAGAAATGGAGTTGAGATCCTTAGAGCAGAAAATAGGCATCATACCAGAGAGTAGTAAGGACAAGAGAGTGTGTCCCTCCTTCAGTAAAGCCCAGGTCTACGGGTTTACAGGAAGGCTTCAGATACACATGTGCGCACGTGTGCGCACACACACACACAGCCATGGGACTAGAGATATACACACTCAACAGACTCTGAGGAGATACCAGGTCAGAAATTATGGAAGTGGGCAAGGCCTCACATGAGGTTATCGGAGATAGCATCAGAGAGAGGCTGCATCTGCCTTTCTCCTCAGGATGAGCGCTGGAGCCTCTTTGCTAAGTCAGAGCTCAAGCCTTCATCCTGAATCTTCTCCTGTCTCAAACAACTCCCTCCTGAGTTTGTGGCTTGAGGCATCTGTGAGCCAAAGAGCCTTAGAAGTATCTAGTTATTGAGGAGGTCAATTCAAGGCCCAGGGACGTTAGACTGTGACTGCATGCACTCAACAGAAAGCCCATGCTCTTCCATAGAGCCAACACAGCCCAGAGATCCCCGAGTGTGGCGGGTAAGTACTTTATGATCTGTCTTTCACAGGGGATGTCCAGATTAGTGACAAGATCACCATTTCAAAGAACTTTAAAGAGAATGTGATCCGACCCATCCTGAAAGTGAGTTTTTCTTTGACCTCTGGTGGGGACTTTAGGTCAGAGAGGAACCACACTTTGGCCCAGAAACTTCCCTTGCCAACTATCACTGACACCACCCCCTTAACCTGGCTCTGCAGGCTCACTTCCGGAGAGACGAGTTTCTAGGACGGATTAATGAGATCGTCTACTTCCTCCCTTTCTGCCACTCAGAGCTCATCCAGCTGGTCAACAAGGAACTGAACTTCTGGGCCAAGAGAGTAAGAGAACTGACTGCCCCTGGGTGGGGATAAGATATCTGGAACTCAAAGAATGACCCCAAGGTGATGTGGGGCCAGTGGTCTAGGGGGCACAGTCTCTCAAGGCCCCCTTGAACCAATGTGCCTAGAGCTGGAAGGTACTGGGCTACATGCAGACAGACCTCTCTCTGACCCACCGTAGGCCAAGCAGAGGCATAACATCACACTACTGTGGGACCGCGAGGTGGCAGACGTGTTGGTTGATGGCTACAACGTCCACTATGGTGCCCGCTCCATTAAGCATGAGGTGAGCACAGAAGCCTGAGACAAGCATGGTACCCTTTATACCTCCCTCCTTGGTGCCCACAGATTTAACTTTCAGGCTCAGCCAGTCTCCCTATAGTTTAGCTGCTAGAAATATCCATACCAACAGAAGTCCTTGCAGAAATAAAAAGATGATCAATTAAAACTAAGTGGTGGAGAATGGGGCATTGGAAAGATGGCTTAGCAGTTAAGAGCATTGTCTGCTCTTCTAGAGAACACAGGTTCAATTCCCAGCAACTACATGGTAGCTCATAATTGTCTGTAACTAGTGTTCCAGGGATCTGACACCCTCACATACAGATACATACAGTCAAAACACTAATGTACATTTAAAAAAAGAAGAAAAAAAAAAAAAAAAACGCTAAGAGGAATGGGTAATGGGGGGAGGGAATTATAAAGGACTGGGAGGAGAGGAGGGACAGAGTTGGGAGGGGGTGATCAGGATGTAAAGTGAATAAGAAAATTAATTTTAAAAATAGTCTTCTAAGCAGGATGAGTTAGTATGAACCCTCATTTGAAGAATGTGGGCTGAGAGCCTGCAGACCCTTTAGCAGCAGTCTGTGTGCTTATCGCCATTAAGCCCATTTGCAAGTAAGAACTGAGGCTCCTAGAGTCTGACCTGCCTAAACATACAATAGAAGCCAGCTCCAGCTCCTGGCTTAAGCCACAGGTCCGGCCGAGGCAGTAATGGCCATGTCATCTCCTGCCACCTGCAGGTAGAGCGCCGTGTGGTAAACCAACTGGCGGCAGCCTATGAACAGGACCTGCTACCAGGCGGCTGCACCCTGCGCATCACTGTGGAGGACTCAGACAAGCACCTCCTCAAGAGCCCTGAGCTGCCCTCACCCCAGGCTGAGAAGCGTCCACCTACATTGCGACTGGAGATCATCGATAAGGACAGCAAGACCCGCAAACTGGACATCCAGGCACCACTCCACCCCGAGAAGGTGTGCTACACCATCTAGATCCACCTGTCTGTCTGTGCCCTGAACATCTAATAAAGGCCCCTTGCTGTGGCATGGCAACTGATCTACCTTGCCCTCATGCCTTTCCAAGACCTAGCACCCTCTCCTGCTTTTCTTGGTTGAGAGGTTCATAGTCTGTTATGATCTCCAAGGCAAGGAACAGGAAGCCTGGCCTGCTTCAGTGTGCACTCCATTCCTTGGAATCACTGGACATTACATGGTGCCAGAAGCTCAGAAACACGCAGCAGAGACCATGTCTGGCTGAAGGAGATAGGGATCAGGCAGTGGTATGCCACCTCTACCTGTGCTAATGCAGCTCACCCCAGGACGGCCCCTTGGGAGTGGGGGACGGCAAGAGCCCCAAGCACAGCTACCTCTTTCCCATGCCCTACAACTATCAAAGTCAAGGCTTATGACTGAGCCAGTGTAGGGCACCCATAGATCTGTCTGGTTCCTCTTCCTGCCTTCCTCTGGGGTGGGACCATGGTCCCAGGTGAACAAACTCAGCTCTGAGATGAGGTTCCTTCAGTAGGCTGGCAATACAATACAGATAACGGGAAGCGAGGTTGGGGTCAGGCTCCACGCAGGTGGACATGGATCTGCCTCAGCCCTGTCTCTTAACTGCTGTCCTAGCCAGGTGGTAATTCCAGTGAGGCAACTCAGTGTGGCATGGTATGGCATGCTCATGATGACAGCAGGACACAGCAAGGCCTGGCAAGTCACTCTGCGTCATCTGCAGAAGCCATCACCAGTTGTCACTGTCATCTGCCAGTACAGGATTGAGTAGAACCCTCCTGTGTGTTAGCCAGCCTCTGTCAAGATGCTTAGACAGGTCTGAAGTCAGTGCCATGAGTCGTAGAATGTCATGGACAAGATGGTCGCAGCTCTGGGTGACACCCCTCAGAGGCAGCCTGCTGCTCACTACCTCAGTGATTGTATTCTTTTTACTTTTTACTTTGAAGTTGTTTAGGCTTCAGAAAATGATGAAAAAAAGTCAACCTCGTAAACCTTTAACTCAGCCTCTCCTGTCATACAGCAGAGACCCATGGGGAGTGACAGGACCAGGAAAGTAGCTTGCCGCACTCTCCTGCCCCATCCGCAGGCTGTGGCTTTCACCAGCCTGGACATCCCACATTGCATTTTGTTTTCCAGTACCTTCCCCTCTGTCCGCCCAAGGCAGTTTCTGTGCCCTCCTTCAACTGGGATCTAGCTAATGCTTTCACTGATGAGATTGGCAAGGTGACCACTGAAGCCGGTGCCCTGCGGCCTCCCTCTCAGCCCTGAGGCTCTGTAAGAAAGGTTCTCTGCTGTAAAACTCAAGTGTCAGCCTGGGGTGAGGTTTTAGACCTTGGCTAGCATGCAGGAAAGCCCAGGTTGATTCCCAGTGCCACAGAATAAATAAGTGTATAAATAAATACAATTTTCCCCTGGAACTGAATCAAGCCAGACTGCTGGCTTATGCCTAGACTCCCAGCAATTGGGCGGTTGAGGTAGGATTGTCACAAGTTTGAGGCTACTTTGTGCTGCATACTGAGTTCCAGACCAACCTAGGCTACATAGTAAAACCCTGTCTCCAAGGGTCAGGCAGGCACATCTCTATATTTGGGACTGAGCTGATGTACAGTGAGCTGCAGGCCAGCCAGGGCTGCACAGTGAGTCCTAGATAAAAGGAAAAAGAGAAATCCCTTCACATGCCAGCAGGTTACAGCGCTTGGTCCTCAGCCCGATGACTGAGTTCAATTCCTTGAACCCATATAAAGATGGAGGGAGAGAACCAACCTCAAAAAAATGATCTTCTGACCGTACATGTGGTGACATGAGTGCCTGCCCCCATACATACACAGACACACATACACATGACAGTAATAATACATTTTTTAAAGTAATGAGAGGATACGTAAAACTGTTTAAATGTCACGTGCTTAGGATTTTTCTTAGAGTAAGTGGCTCTAGACCAATTTTACTGTTGAATTTTCTGTGTTACTTACGAAGATTTTGTCGTTCCTTATTCATCTGTATTTAATAATCGATATTCTGTTCCAAAGAAACCTTTTACCTCATTTATTCAATAACGTTTGCTCATTTATTCTATCGGTTGTAATGTGTGTTGCTAAAAGTGTGTTGCTCCGTGCAGCCCCCGTGGCCGATGCGAGCTCCGTCATACCTTGACATTGCTTGCACCTCTGTGTTCTGGCACTGTGGACTGTTCTGGGCTCACTCACAGCCTCCACATCTCAGTTCCATTCCTTCAAGGCGATTATGTTTCCTTTTATTGTATAAACCGATGGTTTCCTTGATGCTTTAAAGAATTCTGTGCATGAGTGTGTGTCTGTGCACCGCATGTGCAGGAGGCCAGAAGAGGGTGTTAGATACCCTGGAACTGGAATTACAGACAATACTGTGCCACCATGTAGGTGTTGGATTCGAACCTGGGTCTACTGAGAGCAGTAAGTGCTCATAACCACTGGCCATCTCCAGCACATGTTACATCCTTCTTAAACCTTACTATTCCTTTTCTGCTTCTTCCTTGCCTGTTTCTCTTTCTTTCCTTTCCCTGTGTTTGTCATAGAGCACTGGTTCTCAACCTGTAGGTAGTGATTGCTTTAAGGGTCAAATAGCTCTTTCACAGGGCTCACCTAGGACTATGGAAAACATAGATAGTTACATTCTGATTCACAACAGTAGCAAAGTTACTGTTAGGGAGTAGCAACAAAAGGGTTGCAGCATTAGGAAAGTTGAGAAGCGCTGGGCTAGAGACTCCTCCGTCAGTCAGTGCCTGTGCCCTAGGCCTCCTTCCTGTTGGATCCTCAACTGTGGTCAGGAACAGCTGGCACTTAACTCAAAACTAGATCATTTTTATGACTGAAAACCCCATGGCCACCTTTCCAATTATAGGATGGGGAACAGAATAGGTCCTTGGGCTCTGAGGAACTTGGGTTGTCACCCCCATCAAAAGACCGGACTCCTTTGGTTATGTTGGACTAGTCCAGTGCCTGAGTCTCTTCCTGGGCATGCACCACATCTGTTTTTGTCACTAGAGTGCAAGCTCCAGGAGGACACGCTGACCTGTCTGGCTTAATACTCACAGAGCCTGCCATAGTCCAGCATGCAACAGATGCTCCGGGAATATGTAGATGAAGAGGCCCTAGGACCAGACAGAGTTGTTTATTTGCTCTGCATACTTTGACTTGTTAGCAATGTATAGTCAGGAGGTGGGACCCATCGGGGTTGAGAACTGCTCAAGCAGAACAAGATGACAGCGGGCTACTTATTAAGGCCCTGTCATGCCTGGCTATGGTGCAAAGGAGAAATGGCTGAGCAGGACCTGCACAAACCTGTAATCCCTGCAAGTCCGGATAGGGGCCTCTGGCAGGAGGAGGGTGAGTTTAAAGTATGTGGCGATTATTTTAGATTCAGAGTTATTCAGTGAGGAGGAAAAATGCCGCCTTGGGGGTTGGGTTGAAGGGTGGGTGGTTTAGAGTGCGGATTGCTCTTGTAGCGGATCTGGAGTCGGTTCTCAGCACCCACGGGGCAGCGCACAGCTGTCTGTAACTCCAGTTCCAGGGGATCCAACACTTCCTGGCCTCTGTGGGCTCCTGCATGCATGGTACACCTGAACTCAAAACAAACACATTAAAAATTTAAAAAAAAAAAAAAAAAATTTAATGACACTCTGAGCAGAAAATGAGCAATAAAAGCTGAACTTTTGGAGAAAAACAATTTTTACAAAATTAACTAGCCAGATATGTTGACTAGAATCCCAGCACTGCAGAGGCTGAAGCAGGCTGGTCTTTGTGGATCAGCTAAAAGTGTAAGTTAAATAGGTAAAATTTTGCTGAAGCTGCCAAGGGAAAAGGGAGCCAAGAAAAGGCCACAAATGAAAATACAAGATGAGTAAGAAATCACAGGTAGTTCTGAGAGGGGAAATGATTTTTAGAATTGCACAGCAACAAATATGAAAACAGGGTAAACAAGAGTTGTCTAGAACACTGTAGATGTCATTTGTGTTGTAGTCGAGGATGTAACTTAGTCATGGAGCAGTTGCTTTACCTGTGTGAGGCTCTGTCCATCACCAGCCCCCCCCCCAAGATATAAAGAAAACCGGGTTTTGTTTTTGGTGGTTGTGGGCTTCTTGAGTATTTTAATTTTTTGAGATAGCCTTTAAAGTATGTGGCGATTATTTTAGAGTTATTTAGAGTCGGTTCTTTGCCTCCCCACTACCACAAAGCATTTAGCTAAACTCATGTGAGTCTGTGATCATGTTGTGGAGGGGCTGTGTGTAAAGGTCAGGGGTCAGCCTCAAGCGTGTTCCTCAGTAGCCACTTACCTTAAGTTTTTGGTTAGTACATCACATTTTATTAGTATTAATACGTCTTTATTTATTTTGTGTGTGGAGATGGAGAGAGCGTGTATGGCATGGCATGCATGTGGAGGCACCTTTACCTGCTATGCTATCCATTGGCCGATAGTGTGTGAGACAGGATTTCACCGGATTGGAGGCTGAGCTAAGCACCTCCTTGCTTATGCTGGGTTACAAGTGAGCACCACCACACTGAGCTTCTCAGGTGGGTGCTCATATGTAGCAGGCTCTTCACCAACCAAGCCATCTCCCCAACCCATAATTAAACTTAGGAAGTGAAATAAATATATTTCAGTTAGTTTCAGCTTGACACGTCACCTGGGCCTCAGTTGAGGAAACTGCCTCCGTTTGGTTGGCTGGTGGGCAAGACTGAGCATTTTTTAACTGCAAATTTAGGTAGGAGGGACC